>VZTQ01000863.1:0-29963 GCA_013400755.1 Pelecanoides urinatrix | reverse complement strand
CCGCCCGGCGCCGCCTCCTCCCGCCGCCGCTGCCCGCCGCTCCGGGGGCGGGGGAAGCGGCGGGGGGGGGTCCTAACTGCCCGCCGGGTGCGCAGACGGAGCGGCCGGGGCAGAGGCGGGGCGCACCCGGTGATTTGCACCTAATTTCTGGCTGCGGAAACGCCGCCGCCGCCCCCCCGGGCGCCCCGCGGCGCCCACAACGAGTGCCGGCGGCGCGGCTGCATGCGCCGGCGGTGGGTGATCAGCCCCCGCGGCGGGAAGGCGGGAGCCGCCGAACCCCTCCGGCGACGCCCCCCTCCGCCAGGCGAGGCGGGGGCGGGAGCCAGGGCCCCGGCAGGCGGGCAGCTCCCTGTCAGCCGAAACACCGGGGCCCTGAAAGGAACGGTCCCCAGAGCAAAGATCCGTCTTCCGACCTTTCCTCCATTGCCCATGGGCCGCAGAGCCACTGTGCCTCCCTCACCCCTCAGCTACCGCCTCACTTCGTAACCTGGAAAAACTTCTGTCCCAGGGCGACTTCATTTCCCCACCTCTGGAGGCCATCTGGTCCAACCCCCCTGCTCAAGCAGGTGACCTACAGCCAGTTGCCCAGGACCATGACCAGATGTATCTCCAAGGTTGGAGACTCCACAACCACTCTGGGAACCTGTGCCAGTGCTTGGTCATCCTCACAGTAAAAAAAAGTGTTCCCCAGAGGGAACCTCCTGCATTTCCGTTTGCNCCCCGGGCGCCCCGCGGCGCCCACAACGAGTGCCGGCGGCGCGGCTGCATGCGCCGGCGGTGCGTGATCAGCCCCCGCGGCGGGAAGGCGGGAGCCGCCGAACCCCTCCGGCGACGCCCCCCTCCGCCAGGCGAGGCGGGGGCGGGAGCCAGGGCCCCGGCAGGCGGGCAGCTCCCTGTCAGCCGAAACACCGGGGCCCTGAAAGGAACGGTCCCCAGAGCAAAGATCCGTCTTCCGACCTTTCCTCCATTGCCCATGGGCCGCAGAGCCACTGTGCCTCCCTCACCCCTCAGCTACCACTTCACTTCATAACCTGGAAAAACTTCTGTCCCAGGGCGACTTCATTTCCCCACCTCTGGAGGCCATCTGGTCCAACCCCCCTGCTCAAGCAGGTGACCTACAGCCAGTTGCCCAGGACCATGACCAGATGTATCTCCAAGGTTGGAGACTCCACAACCACTCTGGGAACCTGTGCCAGTGCTTGGTCATCCTCACAGTAAAAAAAAGTGTTCCCCAGAGGGAACCTCCTGCATTTCCGTTTGCGCTCATTGCCTCTGGTCCTGTCACTGGGCACCACTGGAAAGAGCCTGGTTCCATCTTTGTGCCCTCCCTTCAGGTATTTATATACATTGATAAGATCCCCCTTGAGCCTTCTCTTCTCCAGGCTAAAAAACAGTCCCAGCTCTCTCAGCCTTTCCTCATATGTGAGATGCTCCACTCCCTTAATCATCTTTGTTGGACTCTCTCCAATTTGTCCATGTCTCTCTTACTGGGGAGCCCAGCACCGGACACAGCACTCCAGGTGTGACCTCACCATGCTGAGTAGAGGGGAAGGTCACCTCCCCCGACCTGCTGGCAATACTTTGCCTAATGCAGCCCAGGGTACCATTAGCCTTCTTTGTGGCAAAGGCACATGGCTGGCTCGTGTTCAAATGGTGTCCACCAAAAGGACCTCCAGGTCCTTTTCTCCCAAGCTGCTTTCCAGCTGGGTAGCCCCCAGCACATATTAGTGCATGAGATTTTTTCCTCCCCAGATGCAGCACTTTGAACTTCATGAGGTTCCTGTCAGCCCATTTCTCCAGCCTGTCAAGGTGCCTCTGGATGGCAGCTTGACCCTCTGGTTTATCAGGCATTCCTCCCAGTTTTGTGTCATCAGCAAGCTAGCTGAGGGTACGCTCTGCCCCATCATCCAGATCATTAATGAAGATGTTAAACAGGACTGCACCCACTATTGACCTGTGGGGTACACTGCTAGTTACTGGCCTCCAACTAGACTTTGTGCCACCACCCTCTGGGTCTGGCCATTCAGCCAGTCTTCAATCCACTGTCTGCTCATCCAGCCCATGCGTCAACAGCTTGTCTATGAGGATGTTGTGGGACACAGTGTCAAAGGCCTTTCTGAAGTTCAAGTAGACAATATCCACTGTTCTCCCCTCATCTACCAAGCCAGTCATTTCGCTGTACAAATTAATCACTTAGGTCAAGCATGACTTCCTCTTGGTGAAGCCATGCTGACTACGCCTGATGATTTTCTTGTTGTTCCTGAGCCTGGAAATAGTTTCCAGGATTAGCTGCTCCATCACCTTTCCAGAGATTGAGGTAAGGCTGCTGGCCTCTAGGTCCCTGGGTCCTCCTTCTTGAAGATAGGAGTGACATTTGCTTTCCTTTAGTCTTTTGGGCACTTCTCCCAGTCGCCATGATCAATCAAAGATTATTGAGAGTGGCCTTGCAATGACACTTGCCAGCTCCCTCAGCACTCATGGGGGCTCTTTGAGGAGGCCAAAGTCCGCTCTCTTGAAGACCAGGGTTGTGAGCTTGCTTTTGACCCTCCTTCCTCCCNGGCACATGGCTGGCTCGTGTTCAAATGGTGTCCACCAAAAGGACCTCCAGGTCCTTTTCTCCCAAGCTGCTTTCCAGCTGGGTAGCCCCCAGCACATATTAGTGCATGAGATTTTTTCCTCCCCAGATGCAGCACTTTGAACTTCATGAGGTTCCTGTCAGCCCATTTCTCCAGCCTGTCAAGGTGCCTCTGGATGGCAGCTTGACCCTCTGGTTTATCAGGCATTCCTCCCAGTTTTGTGTCATCAGCAAGCTAGCTGAGGGTACGCTCTGCCCCATCATCCAGATCATTAATGAAGATGTTAAACAGGACTGCACCCACTATTGACCTGTGGGGTACACTGCTAGTTACTGGCCTCCAACTAGACTTTGTGCCACCACCCTCTGGGTCTGGCCATTCAGCCAGTCTTCAATCCACTGTCTGCTCATCCAGCCCATGCGTCAACAGCTTGTCTATGAGGATGTTGTGGGACACAGTGTCAAAGGCCTTTCTGAAGTTCAAGTAGACAATATCCACTGTTCTCCCCTCATCTACCAAGCCAGTCATTTCGCTGTACAAATTAATCAGTTAGGTCAAGCATGACTTCCTCTTGGTGAAGCCATGCTGACTACGCCTGATGATTTTCTTGTTGTTCCTGAGCCTGGAAATAGTTTCCAGGATTAGCTGCTCCATCACCTTTCCAGAGATTGAGGTAAGGCTGCTGGCCTCTAGGTCCCTGGGTCCTCCTTCTTGAAGATAGGAGTGACATTTGCTTTCCTTTAGTCTTTTGGGCACTTCTCCCAGTCGCCATGATCAATCAAAGATTATTGAGAGTGGCCTTGCAATGACACTTGCCAGCTCCCTCAGCACTCATGGGGGCTCTTTGAGGAGGCCAAAGTCCGCTCTCTTGAAGACCAGGGTTGTGAGCTTGCTTTTGACCCTCCTTCCTCCCCTTGGGATCCTGAACTCCACCATCTCATGGTCACTGGAGCCAAGGCTGCCTTTGACCTTCACATCCCCAATGAGCCCCTCATTGTTGGTGACTATGAGGTCCAGCAGAGCATCTTTTCTTGTTTGCTCCTTTATCACTTGGAGGAGGAAGTTATCGTCAACACACTTCAGGAACCTCCTGGATTGCTTATGTTCTGCTGTGTTGTCTCTCCAGCAGATATCGGGGTGGAGCACATCTGGCTCCTTTTCAACCTTGAGGCTGGTGAACTTATTTTGTAGTTGTAAGTCCTTAGGGGGAGCAGGAGCCTTCCTCTTGGTGTCAGAAGCTTCTATCCTTCACCTTCTCAGAGGTTGCGCTTACCTTAATATTAGGGGTGGACACTGCCTGCTTCTCTACTTCAGCTGGGGTTGACGGCTCTTCGAGCTGTTTTGTCTCAGAGGAGATTCTGCCTATCTCCCTTTGATCTTCTCTGCAGCGGGATGCTGCGCAGCCTGCTCACCTCCTCCTGTAACTCCTGCCACTTGGTGGCACAGGTCCTCGAAGACAGCATACCTTCTGCAGGACAGAGGGCCATTTCTCCTTGTGCCAGAGAGGCCCCAGGCACTCGCTGCAGCCTGGGGCTTGGAGGGCTGCATCTGACATCTGAAGCTGGGTCTTTATTGGAGCCTCTGCCCTTTCAGGGACAGCTGCTCCAACACCCGCTGGGGAAACCATTCTGTGGTGTGTCATCACCATATCTGAGACTGCCACAGTGATACTAATTCAACTGACGCCCCCTTCTTCGTGCCCTTCTGTGCAAACTGCTGCGCAAACTGCTGCATCTGTGGAAAAAAAAAAAAATTGTAGTGCAGCAGTTCTGTTTTGGTGGATAGCACAGCAAAGAAACATGCTGAATATCATGCTGAAAATCATTATTACAGCAATAAGAAGTCCAACTGCTCTAATTACATTCAATTTCAAATTAAACACATCTTTAGTGGCCTCAGGCACAACATTAAATGACACAAGCAAGGTCTTTGTCAGACAGGTGTCCAAGAAATAAGGCTCAACAGGTCCTGTAATACCACAGCAGTTGAGCGGGAACACCCACCAGCTCCCTGTGCTTCAGTCCCTCTCGCCAGCCCGAGGAGCCGCCACCTCAGAGGAGCTGTGCAGCTCCTGGTCCAAGCCCAGCCAAGCATTTGAGAGACCTGGTCAAGCCCCGCGCATCACAAGGCTGCAAACATGGTATGACTCCAAGCTGGAGGACCCAAAAACGTACTGGTCTCTTCCCATTAGGCATCCAGATCGTGTTTTCAAGCTTTCCTCAGCAGCTGCGGCTAGAAGCCTTTTTCTTTTGTTTCAAAACAATTTTCTCCAGGAGGGGAGGAGATGCTAAAAGCCAACACTGTAAGCTCTGAGTGAGCAGACAGCCACACTGTCATGGCCTCATCAAGTGTCTTTGTGCTTGCAATGTTTGCACTGGGTGCCCAGTGCTCTACGTCTCCCATATGTCACTGAAACAACAGGACGTAGGTCTGAAGGTGATCAGGATTTTAAATACAAATGTTCTTATCCCCCAAATAAGTGTTCATTAAAAATATTCTTGAGCTTTTTTTTTCCTATAAGAATTGAACCTTTTTATGGTTGAATCTCCTGAAAAAAATAATGCTGGTATTTTTTTCTGGCATGAACTTGCTGGTTTTCAACAAGTAAAGAAAGGTGTCATGTGCCAAAGATCGCTGAACCCTCTAGTGAATCAAAAAGCCGACTGAAGGTACTTGGTATTATCGATACTGACCTTTACAGCTCCTACCAGACCAACACTGGCACACGTCACCCCTTTGTGCAGTTGCCTGCCTCTTTTTGCCAGCTTTTTCCTTCCATCATCTGCTCCCATGCAGCAGCTACCCCGAGCGTGACAAGAGCAGGTAACAGACTGGCTGTACCCAACGTGGCAAGGCAAAGCTCACAGGCTGGAACCAAAGTAGTTGCTTCTGACTTCTTTTGGACCACATCCTTCCAGTGCTCTGAAAGTCCTTTTTATCCCAGAATCAATGCAGCCCCCAGCCCCCGCTGAGCAGGAAATGCAGCAGGAACTACCGAGCTGTTGCTTACCCATTAGATGAGATAAAAACACCTCAGTGCACTCAGATTCTAGACCAGGCATGGCATTTAATGAATGCTCTTGTCATTTTTCCCTTTGCTGCTGGTAATTTGGCTGTCTTAGCATGCAGGTGGCTTACAAGTGGGTAACTAAGAGCCTTTCAGATCTCCTGACCCTGCCACATCCAGCTCCCAAATCTTAGAAACTGAATCCAATGTCTGAAGCAGCCTAATCACATCAAAGAAAGCACAAAAACACCCTCACGTATTACACAGCCTTGAATCAGAAGGAAGGAAACCACATGGGCATGGCAGCGTGCACGCCTTCTATGAGGCTCGTGGTGCTCCCTGGATTTGTTTTGACGTTATACATCAATCTCAGACTGAGCAACAAAGGGGGAGCATGAAAGGAGAAGACACATCGTAGGCAAGAAAATTAAATAAAATTAATGGCAACATCAATCAGCCAGGTCAGTGCTGCCAGCAGAGCAGAAAACAGCCAGCAGAGATGGGCAACACCAGTTCTCTTTAAAAACAGCATGAACTTAAACCCAGCACAGCCCGTGTCTTCATTTTATGCTCCCTGGAATAGGTATGGCTGGCTCAGCTCTCTTCTGAGGTATTGACAGCTTTATAGGCAAAGGCTTGTCGTTTCTCATTTGATCTCCTCCAGCCTCCCTACCTGGTATGTATTCTCCAATGATGTTCAGAGCACTGGTAAAAGGTGCTTTACAATTGCACTAAATGCTTTTTTATAGCTGCTTCAAAGCTGTTTGGATTTTTTTCTCCGTATTACCATTATCTGTGTTTTTCTGTTCTTCCCCAAAATTGTTCAATTTTATAGTTACATCTGTAAGGTAGAATCAGAAAGCAAGCATGTATTTTAGACTGGCAAAACTGAAAATCCTTCTGCCATCTCCCCCTGTATGTTACCATAACAGCTTTTGCTTTCAGGAAATTCAGCCAGCTTCCCAATTTCAATTTAAGGATCACATTTTGTTCCAAGATACTTGCAAACAAATACTACTGAGGTAGAGGAATGAGGTGATAGCTAAGGGAAAGAATTTGGTGCCCAGGACTTGTTAATTAAAAAGAAATTAACCACAAAGTCTAATCTCAACAGAAATGTAACTCATTTTGAAACTCCAGTTAAAAAAAAAGCAACACATTAACTTGAAATATGCTGGTGAGATGTTTTATTCTCCTAAATACAGCAGAACTGAATCCATCTACAAAGGTGAAAGTGGTCTATTGCCCTTGCTCAGCAGAGCAAGAAAGTAAACAATAAGCAAAACAAATAAGCAGTCAGATGTTAAGTTCTTGCAGTGTTAGAAAATGCAAGATGTCACTAGTACCAGGAAGAAGGTTTAACCCTTCTTTCTTTGCACACTGACAATTGTCCAGACAACAGAAGGTGATCTGTGCCCATTTTTAGGTCAGAAGGAAAAAAATTAGTCTCAGACTTCGTCCCGTTACCTCGATTGCTGGCTCTTTGGGACAGACTGGGTGACACAGCAGACTTGTGGCACACTGTGCAGTTTAACCCCATCTTCTATGAAGCTGTGCAGCCTTTTGGCATCTCATGCCCTGTAAGAGGAAAGCTTGAGAATTCCCCTGCCTAGCCCCTCCTTCCTTTAGGCACAAGGAAAGATTTAACCTCTCCCTTGTTCTAGCATATGTGAATTTACTTCAGAGCCTCCGACAAGCTTTATATAAGCTTATTTGCTGACTTAGCCTTTTTAATGCTGGGACACTGAAACGTTTTGACTGTACCAGGCAGGAGTGGGTACCTGCTCTATTCTTGTGTAGCCGAGGCACGCAGCCATTATCTGGGCAAAATGCACAGCTTCTGCTCTCATCCAAAATCCTGCTGGGGAAGACATATAATAAACACTTCAAGAGGAGTGGCCTGGAGCAATTAATGCCTTCCAGGATATGCTGTAATTAGAAGGGAACAGAATCTGCTCTATTTAGAGCCCAGGAGTGGGAGCAAGATTTTCTGTATCACTTCGAGCTTTTCTTCATCTCTCTGCACCAGCTTGCTCCCCTCAGGGGAGGGCACACTGCCCACCTGGGACACAGTGCTGTTACCAGCCCTGCTTGGTCCCCACCCCCTGCTGTAAGGTGCAGTGGAAGAGCAAGCACAAGTTATGCTTTACTTTTCCAGTTTTCACGTACCTCTGCTGCCTCCCATCCCTGAAGCTTTACATTTCGCTCCTCACTAAAGTGGAGTTGATTGCTGCATTAATAGTGATGCCATTCTCCTGCAGGACACTCTGACAGCAAACCTCAGCAGACTCCTAGAGGGCAGAAGAAAACAGAGCTACATTGAATTTGATTAAGGGGCCAGAATAACCTTTAACAGAGCCACCTAGGGCAAGGAAGCAGACAGCTCTCCAGCTGAAAGCCCAGACAGGTTTCCTCGTAGCCCAGAGCTCCTCACTCAAGAGGAATAGCAACCCAGTCACATTGCTCCACTGGAGCTAGCACACAGAGAGATGGTCACAGCCTTCCACTTGCATCAGGGGTGACTACTGAGCTCCCAGCAAGGAATGAGAAAGGACTACATCTCTCAGGGATTATTCACATCATTTAAGCTGGGCTTCTGTATAGCACAGCTTGGAGAACCCCCTTATCTCTGTGTTGAGCTCATCAACTCAGATCCTAAGCAGAGACCAAATATCCATCTGCATGGGATGGAAAAGCTGCAGAAATACAGAAAAGTAGATGTCGTGGGGGCAGGCAAACCTCAGATCTTCTAAAGCTGTTTAGTGGGGCAGAAGGACAAGCAGGCTAAAGCCCAGCAGAGCCGGGAGATTTGGTCTCAACTCTGTCTGTTTTAGAGGTATGACCTGAGCTCAGATAAGTGACTACCAAGCCCTTGTTATGCAGGGTTTGAGGAGCACACATCAGGGAGCTGAGCACAATAACAGCCAGCAGGACAGGCCCCCCCCAGTACCCAAGGCAGATGAGCAGAGCAGCTCAGGGATGGCAGCCAGATCCTCAGAGAAGCTCACGGCGATGAAGCCGGTCCAACATCAAACCAGGAAGTCAGTCCATAGGTCAGAGTCAAGGTTTACTGATGGCAACCATCATCAGACACCATCCAGCAATCACTTAGCAACTCCATAGCAGTAGAAGAGGACCAAGGTCAGGAAGGCAGTCTGAGGGTCACAGCCTAAAAGAACAGGGGCTGTAACCAGGCACAGTGAGCCAGAAACCAGTACTCCCATCTCATAACTCAGGCAGGGACTAAAGGCCCCAAGATGAGCTTAAATAGAACACCTGGGACATGGGTGTGGGTGGAGGCCCCAGGTGAGCCTGGTTAGGGCAAGTAAAGTCTATTAGTACCTCAGGGCCCTGACAATGTAAGTCTCCCTTCTTGCACAGTGACTTGAGAAACTGTCCAGAGGGGAGTTTCTACCCCATGCTGAACAAAGTATCTTCACTGAGAAGAACCCTGAGGTCATTTATGGGTTATTCTTTTCCTTGCTAAACTGAAAAGCCCAGTGCTATCTTCAGAGAACTTCCTGGTTTTTTAACAGCTGGCTAAGCTGGGATACAGGTGTCTCCAGAGCAGAGGGAGCAGCCTGTATCTGAAGAGGGCTGAGAAGAGCCATTCACTGGCTTGTGAGGACTATTGGCACTCATGCATATGTGTTTCCATGTGGTTTGATGGGACTGAAGATACTCAGCATCTTTTACACAGGACAGTTACTTTCACATCTCCCTGAGCACTAGATAACCTACAGAAGAAACTAGGCACCTCCCCTGCGTTCCCCACACAGCTTCACTGCACCTTTGGAGGGAAGTGACTTGCAAGATGAGCAGAAAGGAGCACAACCCCCTTCCAAGGAGCTTTTGCTCTAAAGATGCAGAGCTCAGCAGCCCCTTGAGACTCCTCACAGACATTTAGTTGTGGCCGAGGAGCATGCTGGATGGCTGGAGTTGTTGGCAGACCAGTGCTCCATGATAATGGAGACATTAAATCAGTCATGGCAGCAAGAACTGCATAATAGATGCAAAATATGGCAGAAGCCTGATCCAATTTTGGCTCTGCCTTGTTAAGTGGAAAAGTATTTTAGGAGATGGAAAAATACTAGGAAGTTCAGAGTGCATCCTCCCTGCAGCATGGCGTGAGGGGTAGCTGTCTGCAGTGACTCACCTGTATCTGTAGATGCACAGCCTCTGTAAACATATTCCTATACTGTCTTCACGGCTCAGAGATCACACGCTGGAATTCAGGTATTCAGGTCAGTTGAGGTCAACAAGGACAGAGCCGTAAGCACCTGAAATGGCCCTCCTGGTTGAACTGCAGCTAGTTGGCCTCCTCTAGAACAGGAAGATGACACTATCCAACACAACTGCTACATCTTGAGCACAGTTACACTGGGAAAGTTCTTGTCAGCCAGTTTCCAGATACCTCTTTAGTAAATACACAGGAGATGGACCAAGCAGGTTCCAGACAAGGTCTGGCATGGGAGAAAGTGAAACAATGCCAGTCCAGAAATGCTGCATATGTTAATTTTTCCCAGTGGCTTTAGCATTAATTTGAGGAAAAAAAAATGTATTACTGGAGGTAGAACTTCCCTTACTCAAGGGGTATCTGCCATTTGACAAGCAGACTCAGAAACAGCCGCTGGCACACCGGATACAACCCAGGACTTGCAGATGTAGTGTGTTGGTTTATGATCACAATAAAGGCAGAAGCTGTCAAGACCCTAAATCCTGTCAATAGGTAGGAAAGAGCTTGCAGGAAGGGGAGGGGGCTTGTCTCCCCCTTTTTTCCAGATCACGTAGCCTCACGTGTTAGCTGGTTATCTGCAGGCACCTGCTCATGTACCCCAAGCAAGCACGTATGCATTATGTTTATGTGTATATGTGTGCTCCATGCTGGGATAAGGTCAAACAGCTTTTTAGGAGATTCAGAGAGCCATGCTGTTCTCTCAGGAGTGTGCACACAGCATGTTCAAATTAAACTGGATCAGGATCTGGCCCATCATGCCCTTTTCAAATCAAGATGCTCTTCCAAGCCAGTCTCACCCAGCATTTGCCAACAACCACAATCCCAAGGAGGGCATGACCACCAGGAGGGACACTGCCTGGCTTCACAAAGTCCCGTCTGCTTTGCAAGGAGCACCCCCATCATCTTCCATCTGAGCCCAGACACAGCCTATTGTGGGCAAACCTCACCTCCCCAAGACTCTTGCTTTTGCCCAGGTTGTCAGAGGCACCGTGCAATGTTGGAATCACAGCAGCGAGAAGCCAAGTGCTCAAGCTTGGCTAAACTCAAGGTTGTCAGGGGAGCAACTCCTCGTTTCATGAGAGCGTGGCTTGGCTTGCCAATCTCCAGAGCCCTGCAGTAAAATCCTTGCTGCGTTCAGCTGGAACATGCCCCCTGGCTAGGCAGTCCCTGTTCAAAGCAGCATCTGTTTTCACCCCCGTCTGCACCCCTGTCCAGACCAGACACCTGATGCTGTCAACCGCCAAAGCTTGCTCCAGGGAACCTGAAAAGCACAGTGGCCGTGAGAGGAAGAACATGCCTTCAGACTGGCATTAACACTCCACTGAGCAGCTGATGCCAACATTAGCAAGGGCACAGCTGCAAGAATTCATTGCTCTGCTGGGTGCTGGCAACAGAGCAAGGTGGGAGGGCACAACTGCCTCTGTAGTGAGGATTCAGGAGCACGCAGTGAGCAAAGTGACAAACGAGTGACTCCAACAATGGCATCTCTCTGGTGCCACTGCTCACACCGCGTGCCAAGTGAGGTGGGACCACAGGACGGGAGGCAGGAGTAAGTTGTAGGACAAAACTGAAGGGTGACGGTCAACAGCCCTGTCCAGCAGCAGGGCAAAGAGCTGGGAAAATCAGGAGTCCCATTCCATTCCTGTGTATTCTCTCATGGTTTGCGGTGACGTGCTTGGCCATGTATTTAACTCTGTGTCAGTCACTACAGGCATAGCAGAGGCTTCACAAGGTTGCAAGTGTTTAGGAAGCATTTTGTATTTGTCCAGCGCAACACAAAACCTCTTTCTCCTCCCACACTCAATGTTCATCCCCACAAGTTGTTTGGTTGACAAGCTTGTTGCATCCCTCATTACTGCTGGTTTTGCGATCTCAGGGCCAGCACTTTCCCCGGCAAGGTATGTGGGTTCCCGCAAAGCTGGGCACAGCTTGCAAGTGTTGGCAATCGCTCTCCCCAGGGATGGCCTCTGCCCACGGCCTCTGGCATTAGTACTTCACCTCCTAACAGCTCTGTGCCCAGCCCAGGCCAGCCACGCTGGGCCTCACCAGGTGGTGGTTCCAGGCACACAGCAGCTCTGCCCTCCCCAGCGCACATCTGACCCAGGCACACATTCAGGGGGCAAAGGGCTAGCTCAGGCAGGGAAGGCATGCCAGGAAAGTGTCTCTGCGGGCTGCCTGCAGAAAGCTCTGGTAGACAAGAGACCCAGTGGGAAGGTGAAAAACCAGCCAAAACAGTTAAAACAAATACACAGGAGGGAGCTGGCAGACAGAAAAGGCAACACACGGAGCCAGTTTCAGGCTGAGAGTCATGTGCTAAGCCCCCAGCAGGGTTCAAGCACTGCTAGCTGGCGAGTAACAACCAGGCTGAGAGGACACACACGCACGCACATCACCATGACAAACCCCACAGTGTCGACAGCCAGGGATGCGTCTGCTTGGCCAGCACAGAATTGCAGCAGCCAGCTCACAAATTCTCTCAAGCACAGGCGGCAGGAGGCTGGAGATGCCTTACGGTCCCGTAGTCCAGCCAGGCAAAGCACATTCCCTACAGACTCAGGTGTCTCTCGGAGAGGGCTTACTGCTTCTCCCAGACTGCAACCCAAGTGGCAGCCAAGACACGAGATCAAGGCTAACCCAAGAATGGGAAAGGGAGGTGGGAGGCACTTATGGTGACAAGACAGTCTCAAGGTCATACTAACATTTACAGGTGAGAGTCTCACAGAGGGATCAGTGCTCCAATAAGCAGCACGACAGGGAAGGAGACACCGCAGGCAGGACCTGGGCGGGAACTGCAGTGTTCATGACACTGTCCTGTAGACAACTGTGTTCTGGTATCTATCCACAGTGAGGATGTGCAATAGCTAGACCAGCACTGGCAGTTCCCATTAACTTGAAGACAAAACACGGGATGTGTTTGTACCCAAACCCAATCCCAGAAACTGCTGAGCAGCTGGTCCAGCATCCAGGTTGCTCACTTACACTCTTTCTTCCTCCCGTGGCTGCAGGAGTTCCCAGAAGAGGAGGAAACACAAAAGTATTGAAAAACAAATGTATTCAAAACGCAGACAGTAATAAAATTGCATGTGAACACTGAGCCCATCCTGTCCTCCCTGAACACCCCCAGCGCAGGGCTCCTCCACTGCTACTCCCAAAAACAGCACCATGCACTCTCACCCTCAACAGATGGGCGTGAGAAATGGTGTTCAGTTTAGGTGTCAGCACTTTCATACAGCCATAAACTCACATCTGCTAACAGCTGCAGAGATGACACCCAGTAAGGCAGGGGAAGCCCCTTCCCTAAGGCTTCTGGACACTGCCGCAGCACGTACTGAAGGCGCTTTCATTGCCCATACAGATCTCCACTAATATTATAAATAGTTATGTTTGATTTCAGTTCTCATCTTCCTCTGCCCGCCCCCCCCCCCTTGCAGAAACCAAGCACAAGGTCAACCCACGTGGGCACCTGGGGAAATGTCAAGTGTCAAGCACAAAGGCCTGGAAGTGAGAGGCTGGCTGGTTCATGGAGAGTTGAAAGCAGTCTCAATTATCACCCAGCAGGCTGCACAGTCGCCAGAGATGGGAAAAGAGAATCCCTGAGGGTGTTTGCAATCCAAGGGGCGTGGATAAGGCAGACAAATGCTTTTTGAATACTCCCAGTCTCTCCTGCAGATGAGCCCATAACAACTAGGGACAAACAAACAGCAAGCATGCCATCTATGTGGCCAGCAATTCTCTCCCTGTTGTGCTTAGCTACAAGGCAAAAACAGTGAACGAAGATGCTAAACAGACTTGGCTGGGCATTCAACTACTTAATTCTGTTCTATTTACAAGGTCTTCAGCAGCTCAGCACTCCCTTAATCCATAAGGCACAAAGCAAGCAAGAGAATGTGCAGCTTAATCCCTCTGGATCATGAACTCTGTAGCGTTTCTAGGAGGGCTGCAAGACGCAGGTCTCATCTCACAGGAGCACACGGCAAACCCCACCGCCAGCTTCAGAACTGCTGGACAATCAGCTTCCGTTTCACATCCCGGCTGAACCTGTTCATCTTGAACACTTCACTGTCGTAGAAGGCAGAGAGGTTGTGGATGTTGATCTGCCGAGCCTGGCAGGAGAAGGAGGGAGGGGAGAGGTAAATGTTTGTTTAAAAAAGTAAGAACCATGTGGTTTTCCACAACAGAGGACACATAAAACTTGACAGTCAGCAATCTGTACTCTGCTCAGCAGGAACCAGAACTGCAGTAGCAGGGGAGACTGCAGGTCAGGAGGAAGGAGCATTGGCAGAGCTGAGCTGAGCAAGAGAGGATGCTGTCTCAGCATCTCCCTGCTCTTGGCTTGTCCTTTTACTTCCACTAGAGCTAGAACGTAACTACTACCCAAAAGCCCCCAATACCTCACCCAGTGGGAGACAGTTTTGCAGGAGACCTCTGACTGGGGGTGGTCACACCGGCAGCACCAAGCCATGGCTCTGGAAGCAATTACTCTGCACATTTGATGCAAGGAGCAGAAAAGCAGCAACCCGGGAATCAAATACTGCTTTAGTGCCAAGCAAGGTCAATACTTTGCACAAAAAAGCAGAATCAGGAGCACAGCTCCTGGACCAGGATGAGGACGCATTAAGGAGGAGGAGAGTGAGCCTCAAGAGGGATTGGGAAAGTTCATAGGAACAGAGATTTTTCTGTTCATTGGTTCTTCAAATGCAGATGCCAGGAAAATCGTGTTCTCATTCACCTGCAAAGCACCAGCCGTACTGCACGATTTACCACTCCAACCCCAAAGCTTTATGGGGGTGCATGAGAACTGAAGAGAAGAATTTGGCACTCCCAGCAAAGAGAGAGGCAGAGACAGATGAGACAGACCTGATTCTGGATTAAACTAATACCAGTTTTCTTCTGGTACCGTAACTCAGGAAGGGAAGTTATAAGTCTGAAACACCTCTGGTTCTCAGGCTGCAGAGAGCGAGCAGGAACCAACCCCAGAGAAGGCTTGTTTCAAGAAGCCTCATACCTTATCCACCAGGTCCTTCTCTGGGACTTCTATGGTGTCTTGCTGGGCCCCATAGCGGTTTCTCTGGTACATCACCTGCTCTGCAACCAGCTGCTTCAGGATGAACAACAGCAGCTCGTTGTTGTCTCGCTTGAATGAAAGGTAGCGGGAGAACGTCTGGGAGGGAGGATAAGATCAGCCAAGAGGGTCAGGAACTGAGTGACGCACTGCGGTCCCCATGCCCAACACCAACCAACCCCCTCCTCCCACAGAGCACAAGGGGAACCGAATGATACCGCTGTCACCTGTGCCCTTAGTGTCTCTTAAGGGAGTCTGGCCTTGCCAAGCTGCCACCTGCACATGCAGTTAAAACACAGCCCTGTGACAGCCATGACACTCCTCTGCTGACTGCTCTTACACCCATGGAGGGGCCCTGGAGCCTCTCGGGGGCTGGCAGTGCACTGCTGTGGAGGTGTGCTGCCCGCGGGGGAAGCAGCCATGGGAGGGCTGGCCCTGGGGAAGGCACAGAGCAGCTTCCCTTAACCCAGGCTGCCCTGCGCCTCCCCAGCAGACGCTCACACTTGGCTGGCTGTTTGCAGCCAAAGAGAGAGGCCACGAGTCGTCCAGACTGAGGGCAGACACTCCGGAGTGGATAAATGCCAGGCTGTGGCCAGCCAAGAGCTGTTCGGAGCCAGGCCCTGCCACTCAGAGAAAAGGGCAGACTGTGCACTAAACCACAGTGGGTGCTGCCCTGTGGTTAACTGCCCCCTCAGGAGCCCTAGAAAAAACGTGAAAAAACTAACTGCCTGCTCGCGCTCGATGACCTGGCAGCAGCAGCGGGAGTCCTGTGCCAAAATAGCAGGGAAGGCGTCAAAAAAGGAGACATGGCAGTGCTTTCGATACAGAGGCTTGAGGCACACTTCCTTCTCAGCCCCAATAAAAACACTGCCCCACCACAGACTGACGAAGGGCAGTCACATAGCAGTGCCTTCAGACTCACAGTACTCCATTTACACGGGCTCAGTGCCTGACTCTGCTGGACAGATCTCTGCAGAGCCTGGAAGGGTGTTTTTCTGCAGCCAGGGCAGTGCAAGGAGGCTGCAGTCAAACCCATGGGGTCCAAGGTGCAGCTATGGCCCTTGGTGCAGCCAGTGCCCACCTTGCGCATGCTCCGCATGACGCTGAACTTCTGCGTGTCGATGAAGCTCTCCAGCATCACTCGGATGGCCATGTTGACGTCATCCTCCACCACATAGTCCCGCAGGTGCATGCGGGCGTGAGCCTCGGCCATCCGGATCATGGACTCAATGTGACGCACTGTGATGGGGATGCTGCCGGTTGCCTAAGGGGGGAGAGGAGGAGGCAACTCCTTACGGCAGGATAAAAGACATGGGGCAAGACATGTGGCTTCTAGCCCAGGACCTGCTTCGCAGTGTAGGGAGCTGCTCCTGGACCTTTGAGGACTCTCAGGCTAAGGAGGCTCTGCCACCTGCTGGCACGTTCTGCACAGAGTGGTACAGGCTCAGTGTTTTCATTCAGCAGGGTGCGAGGACATGCTATGTGGGGTCCCCCTTTGCCATTGGTCAGTGCCTTTCCAGGAACAGCAACCTCCAGTTACCTCCAGCAACTTTTAGAAGGAGTTAAAGAAACAAAAAGCCAATTAAAAAAGAAAAGATATAGTTTTCCCAAGCTCCAAAAATCTCCCTCTGACCTCAACGAATTCCTCTTCTACTTGGAGAGCATGAAACAAGCCCAAGAGATCGCACAGATGAAAGAGAAGAACATTTCTACATAGAACGGCTCCCTGTAATGTACCAGGAGCATATGGATCTGAGCGAATGCAAACATCTCCTGTGGACCTGCCAGACTGGGTGACAACAAGAGGACTTTGCCATGGCAGGCACTAGTACATGTGTCCAGTCCATCAGCCCACAGATCACCAACTGGCAAGACTCTGCATTTACATGAAGAATTATCTGTTCAGCAGACAGTGCAGGATCTGCTTGTCTCTCACAAAACAGTGGCACAGACTTTTTTAACGGGAATGGCAAGAATGTGTCAACATATGCTGGAGCAGTCTCGGGCTGATTTGCAGTCTAGATACGTACTTCTTCCCCCCCTTTCCTCAGTATTCTCACCATAGACTCTTTCCTGAGGTCACTGTACATCCGGGCCACCTTGTCCTGGTCCATCTGGTTGAGTTTGGGGTGGACCTTCTCCTTGGCATAAATGATGTATTTCCTCAGGATCTCCTGGGGAATGGGTTCAACCCCGTATGTGTTGGGAAGAATGACCTCATTGGCGTCCCCATTCACTGCCTCCTTGCTACCTGGGTGGTGCTTGACATGGCTGCCAACAACGAACCGGGCAAGCATTTCATCCTACAACAGAGCAGTCGACTAACAGACACTGAAGACACTCACTGGATAGCAAAACTCAGTGGGCAACTGCAGCTGAGCATCCCAACAGCAGCATCAGAAGCCCGGCACAAGCTCAGATTCATAGCACAGCTTGTACCTGCACAGGGTCCACTGTGTCTCTGACCACACACAGGACATCGAACCGAGAGATGATGGGCTCTGTCAGGTCTACGTTCTCCGAGAAAGTTAACGATGGGTCGTATCGCCCACCTAGATCACAGAGACAAACCTCAAAGTCAAACACAGGCTCCAGGGCTGAAGCTTTGAAGCAAGCATAGACCTCCTGCACAGAGAGACTTTACTGCTTGCTTGATCTAGAGAAACCAGGCAGAGGGAAGGGAAGCTTCGCCACAGTTCTCATGACAGCAGAACTCATGCTGGAGGCCTGAGATGGTCCCGTGGTCTCTCAGCACTTACCTATGGGATTAGCAGCAGCAATAACGGTGCAGCGGGCTTGCAAGGACGTGACAATGCCTGCTTTGGAGATGGAAATGCTTTGCTGCTCCATGGCTTCATGGATACTGGTCCTATCTTGATCATTCATCTATGAGAAAACAAGAATGACTTAAACTGAACCTATGTCTGTACCCATGGCCCAACACACCAAGGGGAATCAGCTCCTGATGCTCTGAAAAAGTAGCAAACTGCACTAAGGACCAGTAAGGGCCTAAGCAAACTGCAGGAGTCTCGGTCAGCTGGGAGATGGCACCATGAGTTATAGTGTCTCCTCACTGCAGAGGTTACAGCCTGTCCCTCCACAGCTAATCCTTCTCACAGCGATGAAGCTAGGCCTTACCTTGTCAAATTCATCAATCAGGCAGACACCTCTGTCAGCCAGCACGAGGGCTCCTGCCTCCAAAGTCCACTCCTTGCTGACTGGGTGCCTCTGGACATAGGCTGTGAGGCCCACAGCAGAAGCACCCTGGCCAGTGGTGAAGATTGCTCTGCTAGATGCCTTCTCTATGTATTTAAGAAACTGTGATTTTGCAGTACCGGGGTCTCCACACAGAAGCACGTTGATGTCACCACGGACTTTGTGTTTGCCACCTGCAACAGTAATGGGAGAGACATGTTGGCAGCTGAGTGCATGGCTTGATAGCAACCCTGCCCTGAACACCACAAAGCTGAAGGGAAGGCAAAGGGTAGCAGGGAAACCACTTTACAGGGAAGCTGAGGGAAAAAGAAAGTCAGCTTTGGACACAGTCACATGTGTAAAACAGCATTCCTAACCTTGCTGAACACATCCTTCAAAGAAGGAGATGATAACAAATCAGGACACCAAAAGGTCAAATCTCTGAAGGGGCATCAAACACGACCTCCTAGAGGAGGGATAAAAACTTGCCCAGGTTTGCAGCTGGAGCTGTTTTCAGTCTTAGCATTTCTACTGTCACACCAGAGTTTTCAGTGTGATAAAAGCAGCCACTTCCATCACAGACATCCCTCAGTCTGTTACCTCATCTGTCACCAAGACACACAGACAACTCTAACCACTCTCATTGCAACAGCACAGACAAACCCAGATACATTTGCTTTCAGCTGAGTGAAGCAGCCCCAAGTGACACAAGTTACACCCACCTGGGTTTTTGGGCTCTCCACCAAAGAGAGCTAAAGCCAAGCCCCTCTTGATATCTTCATGCCCATAAATAGATGGGGCAATGCTGGCAAAAATCTGAAAGGAAAACCAGAAGTTGTCCAGTGAGTACCATTTCCCAGTCTGGGCAGAATTTGGCATGAAAATCAGCAAGGGGCTGTATCTACGGTTACCCTTACAACACTGCTATCTTTGAAAAGTCTTTTATTGTCCATGGTGTGGGGGCTTTTTCAAAGGTAACTACCCACCCAGAGTCCCCTAAAAGTACTTCACAAAAATGGTGCTGTTGGGGCATGGCAGATTGTGTAGTCTGGCGCTGGAAGCTGCTGTCACTGCCTCCATACTCCTGTTGTACACAAAGCACACCGCAGTGGCTGTTATCAGCTGTTGTAAAGCCTGAGACCTTGATTTGAGACTTAGTCACTGCACATGATAGTAGTTGGATGGGCTATGCCGCACATGGATTGTCGTCATGGTCAAATATTATAAACAACCGGCTTATTTTCTCAAAGGTATTCTGGTAACAGCCTGATGCTGGAAACTACTGATGTTAAAACGGTCCTGGTTCAACTGAAGCTGCTCCACCTGCTGGGAACAGTAGTCAATATAAAAACAGCACGACCAAGGCAACAGAGTGAAGTCCCTCTATTACAGAGCTTAAACCTGACCCAAGTGAGGTTGAACATGCACCAGTCCAGGAGCTTTGTTCTTTCAAGTATTGGATTCAGGTCTCAGCATGCAGAGAGAGGCAAAGCTAAGATCTCTACCAGAGCCTAAGCTAAGTAATAACATCCCCTTAAGGGGATTGGAGACGCAAGCATTGGCCCTCAGAACACCCCACTTTGCTTTCAAGATATGGGTAGAGAAAACAATGATCAGATATAAGCAGTGTCTGAGTGTCTCTCACCTGTCTTCCAGCCCTGTTGTGATGTGGAAGGCTCAAAGAAGGAAGGGGAGAAACAGAAAATTTGATGCCCAGAAGTACAAGCAAAGTTTCTTATTTACTTCCCTCCTATAACTCATTCTCATCAACAGCTGTCTGAGAGCTACAGAAGACCAGAAGACCATTCAGAGGGAACTGGGATTTCTAAAAGTTTCTTTAACCACTGTTTAGCCAGCTGACACCTTTCATCACTTTCTGATCCAGCTGCCAGGTGACAGCAAGCTATCAACAGGAAAAGAAGGGATGACTGAGGCTGACGCACCTTCTCCCCAATTTGCTCATCCTTGGACAGACCCACAATCACTTTCACATCTTCATCAGTCAGTTCTCCAACAGCCAGCTTGTTGTCCTTCTTGGCGATGTGGTTGGCCAGGATCACGGTTGCGAACACTGGGAACCCGTTGGCAGTGTTCAAGGAGCCGTCATAGTTGTTGTGGTAGATCCCTGTTAGCTCCTGGGAACCCGGAGATGGTACGTCAGTGCCTGCACAGTACAAAACATCCCCCTCTCCATTTTAAGACACCAGTCTCAAAAGTAGCTGCCTGAACGCATCTGAGCACAAGCCCTCCCCACATCCCCACGGATGTTTCTGTGATGTCATTGTCAGAGTGTAAAAATGCTGTGCTCACCCCATACTTGAGTTCACCAATGTACTCACAATCTCATCCCCCGGCTTGCAGCTGTCAACCAGATCAGCAAGGAGAATGGCATCCTTGGAGCGGGGCAGCCTGCCAGCAGCTACCTTCCCAGGGCTCTCCTGGATTTTGATGCGCTGATAGTTCTGATAGACTGTCTGCAGCAACAAAATAAAAGTTACTCAGCAAGACTGGTGGGTATCAGCATGGCTGATGCTTTTCAAAGGCACCTCACCAGAGAGGGTCCATTCAAAGATTTACTATACTTTGGTTAGAAAACTATGGGCATGGGAGGATGGAGGTTGTGAGGAGCAATTCCAGGGTGTGATAGTCAACAACAGGGACAGAAAAGGACTTTGCCACATCTCACCACTGTGTTTCAGCCTCCACAGTGTTTGTCCACCCAAATACCAGACCAGTTCCTGGGAGGAGGATCACATCCACTTGTGATGGTTAAAGATATCAAAGCAAAGCATGAAAGTCAGAAGCTCGACATCAATGATTTTGCTACTGTCCTCTAGTTTCCTTAGCTGGCAGATCAGGAAATACTGACCTAGCTTGGGAAGGAGAGCTGGACAGTCTGTGTCTGCATTTCTATAATATGGATAGGTAACTGTGTACCACAAGGATGATTGTGGCAAAAGATTCAGCCCAAAAACTTACAATGAAGCAGTAAATGACTTTTGGCTGCTAAATTGGGCAGATTCAAGTGAAGAGCTCAAATAGACAAGTTCTGTCTTCACAGACCCCTTGATTTAGCAGTAGACCCCTCTCCCAGCACCAAGCCTGTGCAAAGGGTGGGAGCCAAGGCCGAGCTGGGAGGAACCAGGCAGTGTAGCAGCCTGGGCAGGACGAGGAGACAGCCCCATCCAGGCAAGCACATCTCTCACCTCTTCCATGTTGATTTCAAAGGGGCCAAGAGACTGACATTCTGGACAGGAACCGGGTTTCACCTCCTGGTTCTGGGACTGGAAAAAGGGTCCCAGGATGAAGCTGCACTTGCTGCAGTTGTATTTCACCATGCTGAGCTGAGGCAGGACCCCTGTGCAACTTGTCACCACTCCGCTGGTGCGGATCAACTGATTCAAGTGCAGTTGCCTGAGGAAAGACAGAGAGATGCTGGATGCCTGCAGGGCACAGAAATACTCTTGCTACAAGGCACAACTCCCAAAGGCCTAGTAAGAAACAGTCATCAGTAGAAGTTTTCTACCAAGGTTTGTGTTTTACCTTGGGGACACTGAAAGTTCATCCTTAATATGACTTTTTTGCTGTAATAAGCTCAGTCATCCTGTTGGACTTATCCAGAGGTTTAGCTAGCAGATAAGCACCCCAAAGCCTGCCACAGGCCCCACAGCCACTGCTTGTAATTCTGCTGCTTACCTGAGAGACCGTAACTCTTCCACCAGAGGGAGGTGTGAGATACGGACATGGATCTCCTGAGCAATACGATCATATTTGGGGTACATGGCCAACACCACTTCCTTGGCTGCTTCATCAAAGATCTTCAGCATTTCTGCTGGGGCCTCAGGCAGAAAGTAGGCAAGGACATGTTCCTGGGCTGCCAGATCCTCATAGTTCACCACCAGACTCTCTCTGTTCTCTTAAGAAAAAGATGGGGTGAATTGTATTTTCAACCTGCTCACTCCTCGAGGAGTCTACAAAAGATAGCCAGAACAGACAAGCCTGTATCCTTCAGGGCACAGTTTGCAGATGTCTGCACCTTCCCTGAAAAATGTTTAGAGGTGAACAATTTGAAAATGGGTGGAAAACTCTTCTTAATTTATTTCTTTGACAAATTCTTCGGCAGTACCAAACTTGTGATTGTTCCTCTCCGGTCCAGCACAGATACTTCCCAGGCTCAGTGCTCCGGAGACTCAAAAGCCTCAGCTCAACACACAACTCTCCCACAGACCTCCAGGAAACAGAAGTTAATAGGAGAGACAACTATGCTGAATGGCTGGCAAAAACCTTCTGTGTCTTTTGTTCCTGGAAAGGGCCAGGACAAATGCCTTTTATTTCCCAGCTGTATAACATGACCCTGATCCACTACTCCAGCTTCTGGAGCTTCTGCCTCAATATAAAGAAGAAATACGAACAACTGCATTTACATGAGCTGTTCCTAGATGTGACAATTTTTGCTTTTAAAATTTATCAGTGACAGCCTTAGTGATTGCTGCTTCTGGCAGTGCCTAGTCAGAATACAAGGCTGCAACACTGACATGATTTTCAAAGTCACAAGGTCTATTTGTGTCCCCTCACTGGATAATCCAGTTTCCAGTGTGAGAAAGTAACTGGCACAGACAGCAAGCAATTGTTGTCTCTTTCAGATCGCAAGCTTGCAGACCACTGTCTGCTGCTCCACATACTTCTTTTGCTAGCATTTCTACGATATGAATATTAATGAGTAGCAAACGCCAGGGGCCTTCTAATTAGTCAGCCAGAATCAAAGAAGATAGTAGACATGTTTCCATTATTCTTTTATCTCCATCAGCATCCGAGTTTCTTAACATGCTGACTCAATGTCTGGGACAAACAGGGCAGGCAGAAAAAATCCACCTATGGACTGGATCACTGCAAAGTACCGTGACCCACATAAAGAGGGGAGAGCCTCTAATCACCCAGCTCTACCTTTGCACATGTCGCTGATCCTCTCCTTGAAGACATTGTGCCCATGGTCATCCACATGGGTCTTCAAGAAGTTCTTGAAGCGGTGGTAGATCTCAAGCCGGGGAGCTGCCATGGAAACCCACTCCCTCACTGAATGCCCCTTCATGTCTTCCAGATTCTCAATGCTCTCAATCATGTCTTCATCCTCCTCTTCCATGCCGTCGGCAGCCCGTTCTGCCAGCCGCCTCTTCCGTGAAGGACGGTCTTCATCTTCATCGTCACTGTCTAAGGGTTGAGAGGAAAAATTGTTAGAGTTGGGATTCCCATTCCCACTCTTTGGATTAGTCATGGTTGGATTGCATGGGCTGTAGTAGCAAAGAGGTTGGAGCCTGGGATACAAACCAAGAACCATCCCAGGCCCAGCCTAAATCCAGTTCTAGCCTGGCTCCTACATTTCCACAACATAGCTAAAGACTTTATGGGGGTGAAGAAGAAGATTTGTATGCAACAGCACAGCCATGTCCATTAATGTGCTGAGGGAGGAAGGCCAACGAATGGGCTTCCAAGTGCATCAAAGGCCCTCCCATCCAGCCCACAAAAGTCTCTATAGGAACACCAACAGCAACAAACTCCACAGCATACGCTCAGTAAAATCCCAAACCCTTGATATAGGCCCAGGATCCTGACTTTGTTTCAGCAGCAAACATGTAACCAGAAGAACACACCAAATGAGCTCTTAGGAAGCCCAAATCAAAGGGATCATGCACTGGCGAGTCCAGCCAAGCCCACAGCCAGGAATTTCACTAGGAGCCCAAATACACTGGAGCTCTAGGGACCTCTCTGATACTCTGAGGGTGAGAGTCCAGCTCCCCCACAAGGGCTGGCTTACAGTCAACCACATGGAGATCAGCAGCCCACTTGGTACAGCTCATCTCCACCTACCGTAAAGCAGCCCCCTCCTCATGCGGCCCATGCCCTGCTCCAGCTCGCGGTCTCGCTGCCTCATTACTCGCTCTGCGGCTTCCCGCTGGCTGGCAGTCAGCTCCTCCACATCTTCATCGTCCAAGGCCAGGCCCTCTGCTTCATAGACATCCAGCTCGGGGATGGGGCGGTAGTCCCTAGCACACACACAGAGCATTGAATCACACCAGGTTCCAGAAAGCATTTCTCCAGCCCTTCTCTGGCTACTGCTGGGTAGGTATTAGGACAGTTGTTCTGCAGCAAGACAAACATGTTGAGCAGGAAGGCACTTCACCACAGAAGACGCCCTGCAAGCACAAAGAGCTCCAGCACCATGGTTATGAATGCCAGCATTCAAGCCTTTGTACTGTAAAGTTCACCAGCTTGCCGGCAGGCCTGGCTGAGTAAAAAAACCGTTAAAATTTACACCTGCAGGAGTAAGGAGCTGAGCTGGATGCACATCATGCCTCCAGGGAGGTCCTGGTTTACCCACACTGGATCATGATGGCACTTCATTCCCAGCTTGCAATTTGCTCAGTTCTTCCAGGACTCAAATGACACCATGCCCTAACCTTGCTCCACTGTCCAGCAGCTCTTCGGCCCTCTCACCCCAGCTACCAGAACAGCAGAGGGACCCCACCATGTCTGAGAGCCCCCCTCCATGTCACTGGCTGCACTGACGTCCTGCTAGCAAAACCCCGTCCCCAGACACAACACCCCAGAAGCTGGCCCCACCGGTTTCCTTACCTTTCCATCCCTTCCCCGATGAGCTCTTCTCCTTCTTCCTCCTCTTCGGGGAGCCCCTCGGTCCCCAAGAGCCCTTCGGACTCATCCTCGAAGGGAGGCAGGTCTCGGCCGGGGCTGGACGTGAAGGCATCGCCCCGGCGTGAGCTGCGCAGGGGGCTGGTGGCCGCCGCCTGCGACTCGGAGGAGTCCTGCAAGGACCGGAGGGAGAAGGAGAGGGTGAGGGCGGGGGGGCCGGGGCACCCTCCTCCCGGGCACCGGGCCGTGGGGGGAGAAGGGGGAGAGGGGAATCAGTGCTTCCAGGAGCCTCTGCAATGAGGGCGGCGGTCAGAAGGGGACCACGGATCAGCGATGAGTCCTCTTTCCCGATGGGGGAAAGATTAAAATAATCAGCCCTCCTCGCAGATGACAACGGAAATGCATGGGAGAGTGGGGGGAAACCCACCCTCCGAGCCCAGAGCAGCCGGGGCGGAGGGGAAGGGCTCCGATCCCCTCCCGGCTCTCTTCTCCGGTGCAGAGCACGTGGGAAGCTTCCCACGGCATTGAGGGTGTCCCGGGCGAGC
Source organism: Pelecanoides urinatrix (assembly GCA_013400755.1). Classification (NCBI taxonomy): domain Eukaryota; kingdom Metazoa; phylum Chordata; class Aves; order Procellariiformes; family Procellariidae; genus Pelecanoides; species Pelecanoides urinatrix. The sequence continues at coordinate 4,696 of VZTQ01000863.1, read as the reverse complement.
GCACCCCCATGCACCCCCCCCGCAATCCCCCTCGGGACCCTGCGCGACCGCGACCGCAGTGCCAAGACGCCCGCGACGTGGGGGAACCGGGGTCTGCACCACGCGCGGGCGGCGCCCCGAGTCCCGCCGCTCCGCTGCCCCGGCCCTGCCCGGCCGCTCACCGCCATCGCCGCTGCGCCTGCCTGCCCAGCCAGATTCCGCGCGAAAACAGACCCACGTGATCGGCAAAAGCGCGCGAAAGCTCATGAATAATGGATAGCCTCGGGGGCGGGCCCCGCCCCGCTGCGTGAATATGGATGAAGCAGCGGGCAGGGGGGTACGGCCACCCCCGGGCACGGCCGAGGGAGCTCGGGCGCCGGGCAGGCAGCAGTGGCAAACTCCGGCAAATTTTGGGAAACATTTGGGCATTTTCCTCTGGGCTCGAGGGGTTCCCTCCTGCCGGGAACCCGAGTCACGGGACAGATCCCGCTGCGAGTTCCTTGTCCCTGCTCCATGTCTGCCTCTTCGGCGGCCAACATCAAGTCTGGCTTGACCAGTTTTGCCACTGACCCATGGGAGAGCCGCTTGAATCACCTTTATCCTGGCTCACGCTAAAACTACACGAGGTGGGAACGGGGTTGTGGTGTTTGGGAGTTTTTTGGTCTGAGTCTGTATGTAGCAACAGTAACGGGGAGCTAATCGGAGCAGTTCTGAAGGACAGACACATCTGTCTCTGCTGTTGCTCAGCACAGCGAGCGATGCTGTTTAGGAGAGGAAATAAAGAAGACCACCTGCCCCATAGAGAGGGAAGAGGAATTTAGAGAGACAAAACAGCAATGGGCTGATGTTTGGCAAGGAGGTGAACCACTTCCATTCCAGACCACAGGCTCTTTCATAACGGTAGGTGGCTTGGATTTTGGATTTTGTCTTCTCTGAAGGATTTCTGACCACTGTTCAGTATCAGGCTATTTCTGCTCTTGGCTGCAATCAGACGTGGGACAGTAACCCTGAAACAGGAGAGACCAGAAGCAAAAGTGACTAAAGAGGCAGCTGACAATCACAGACCTGAAATGCCTCTTCCAGGAGCCCAGCTGGATGATTCAGCCTGGTACGAATATAGTAAAGCAGGAGCATCACGATACAAATAAGAGAGTGGCTCATCCTTGTCTCTGTGACACATGACGGGGAGCTGGCTGGTGCTCAGAGTGAAACAGGCACAGGGACCCCCCAGAAATACCCCCGCCTGTAGGCTACTAGAGACCACCATGGCTTAAAGGAAGGCAGCCCAGGACCTGCGTAAGGTGGTGCTGACAGGTGTCACGCTGCGATGAACTGGTCTCACCACAGGGTGCCACTGTCTCTCCAGGCACTGGATGGCCGGATGGACAGCTCTTCTTCCCAGAAGACCATGGACCATGTCCATGTTTTCACTGCTCTCTTTGGGTGCCAGCTACAAGTGGTCCTATGCTTGAGCTGGGGTGCTCAGACACTTTGAGAAGAGCTGAGGTTGGGCAGCTAAAATCATCCCTCAAATCAGGTGGCCGCCATGCATGGGACAGGGCTCCTTCTCCTAGAGACCGTGCACCGGGGCATACGAGAGGGCTGAGATGCAGGGATGGTCCAGACAGCTCACTGGGGTGAACACAGCTAAGCACCAACCTCCTGACTGTATCAAAACACGCCACTAGGATTTTGCAGACTGGAGGCTTACAGCACAGGAATTCAGGGACTGAATTCCCTGTTAAAAGAAGGGCAGAGGCACAGGAGTACAGCCCAGGTGGTATCCCGTCGTGCAAATTTATGCCTGATACTAGAAATCAGTGGCTTGGTAGAGCAGCTCTGGAACAAGACAGGCACATCTGCCTCTGCAGTTGCTCAGCACCTGAACAGCAAAGCAGTTTCAGATGAGAAGTAATATCCTGTCCAGCAGACTGATCTAATAAAAGCTGAAAGAGTATTTTAGAGAGATAAAATGTCCTAGAAGAGTGGAATTTGGTGACAATATGAGGGTGTAATGCTGTTCTGGAAACCATGACTGCACCTTCCGCCTCTGACGCCTCCAAGTCAGGTGAGATTGCCAAAGGATGGCAGACTGCAGCAGGTACAGCACCAAGTGCCAGATTTCCTTGGGGCCCTCAAGGTTATCCCAAGGCTGCTAAATAGCACCTCTTGTCTTGCTTCAGCCTGGCAACACCAAGTGACACAGCAAGGACAAAGGGGGTGAGCTTTACCGTCTTTATGCACTGCATGGAGGAGACGACACAGAGAGCCGCAGTTCTCAGCTGAAGTGGGAGGATGTGTGCAATTAAGGAGATGAGGCAGTCCTTGGAGGTGGGAAGAGCAGAGTTATGTTTGCACACACCATGTTTGGGCTGGAAGGCATGGCTTGTTAATGCAAAGGAACCATAAATGTGGATTCCCCACCTCCTCTCTTTCACGTAAGCAGTGAGGAAGGCAGGATCTAAAGTGTCATGGTCCTCACGGTGGCACCCAGCAGTCTTCTGCCTGAGAGACAGCTTTTGGATCTGGTGTCCCAAGCGCTGGGCTCTAGTGAATCAGATGGAAAGAGCAGGTGGATTGCAAAGCAAAATCTCTCCTTCTGACACAGTTATGTGGGAGGTAACATGTTCAGTTAGTTAGTGCCTGGGGCTACAAGTGAGAAGACATGGATTTTACTGCTGGTTCTGTTACCAAGGAACTTTTCAGGCAGAAGCACTCCACTTCTCTTTAAATGGAAGTGTCCCTTCTATAACTCAGAGATGTTGGTGCCTGCTGAGCCTTTGAGCTTGGATCCACAAATAGAACATGTCAAAATATTGCAACATATCATTAACCTGAACGACACTGTGAGAAGAGACAAGCTAAGGACCGGCTTCTCCAGATGTCATTCCAAAGGCATGACACCAGCATAGAAACCTGGTTCACCCCAGTCAAAAATCAGAGGAATAGTGCTGAGGCAGGCAACACAATCTCAGGGTACATCCCCTCCATGGGGCTTGCTGCAGTGAAGCTGGAAAATTAAACCTGAGAAGAGGACGAAGCAGACTTAAGTTGAGAAAGATGTATGTGTGGGGTGGGCCTGAAACGCTCTGTGCGTGCTGTTTGCTAGAGCAGGGCATGAAACTTGATCAATATAGGGGTCTTCTAAAGAGGTGTAGACCTTGTACAACTAATTTCAGCTTAGCAAAAGCTTTGCATTCCTATAGAAGCAATCCCTAGAGTCTCAGGTGAGCCAGAGATAGAAAATCACGCCAGAGTTTATCCTTCAGCCCTTGAAATGACTCAGATAACAAGCATCCTCGTTGAAACTCTATTCAGTCAGACAGCTCTTACAGCCAAGACTGACCTGCTGATGTTTAGCCAGTTACTTCCTTTAATTTACTTTTTAAATCTTGGGTCATTTGTCCCAGCTCTTCCCTTGTTTACTGTACTAAACTTTTCTTTTCTCTGTCTGGTATTTGCACCTCCAAATCCTGCTAATTATATATGATGTTTCCCTTTAGCTGCTATAATCCAAACTATGCCAGGTTAGTTCTGTCAGCTTTAAATTTTCCTTAAAAGCTGAACTCTCCAGCTTGTTAATCATTCTCTCCTGCAGGGACTTGATTACAGGATCCTGTCCATGGAAGAAAATTATTAACTCCCCTGCCTTGCAATCAATAACTCCTCTACAGAAGTAGTCTATTTCTCCTCGCCTTGGAGGTGTGCGGTGATGTGGGTGCTGGATCACACAAGCGTTCGCCATTGGGTGTGACGCTGGGTTGTGCGGGCTGGCCTGGGAGGTGCGATCAGGCTGTAAAAGACAGAGCCTGCACGTTGCGGGCCGCATCTAACACCTCCTGCCTGCGGCGGGGACAGGCCTGTCCTCGGGCAGGCCCGCGGGCCCTGCCCCGTCCCCGCCGCACCGCGCTCCACGCCAAGATGGCGGCGGGGCCGGGCAGGCGCTGGGTGAGCCGCGGATGCCATGGCTCCTGCCCGGCGAAGAGGTGCGAGGCAGGCCGGGGTGAGGCGTGTGGGCAGCGGAGGGGGTTCCACGGGGAGGGGGCGAACCCCGGCCCGGCCCAGGGGTAGATTGGGACCTCCACCGCCCAGCCTAGGGGAGGGCGTGAAGAGAGCGGCCGGGGTAGACCTGGCCGCCGGGCAGTGGGGTTCAGGGGGAGGTTTTGTGCCTCCCTCCCACCCGCTTCAGGGCAGGCTCGGGGGCTCGGCGCCCCGGCGGGGACGGCTGCCGTCTAGGCCCCACCCGCCGCTCTGCTCCCCGTCCCGCAGGTGGACGGCCGGGGCAGAGCACCTTTAAAGCGCGGCAGGCCCGCCCCTCGAGTCCCGCCTCTCGCCCCTTCCCATTGGCTCACGCCGCTATTTTTTTGGCTTCTTTGACATACCCTCCCTCCACTTGGTCCCTGATTGGCCCAAGCGGCATCCCTCTCGGGGACCCTCTCTCAATAGCGCCGCTGGGTCCAGCCGAAAGGCGTCGCCCCGTCTGCCCTGGCTCCGGCGGCCGCGTCCCCGTCTGGCGGCGCGGCGCTCTGCTTGAGCCGCTCTTCAGCGACGCTCCCTGGCTGAGGGGAGCGGCGGGGCCGGGGCCTGGGATGGCGGGGCTGGGCCCCCGCGACTGAGCGCCGTCGGCGGGGAGGCAGGGCCGGGCGGGCTGGGCCCGCGGCGGGTAGGAGCGGGGCCGGCGCCGGGAGCGGGGGGCTTACGGAGAGGGGCGCCGGGG
>VZTQ01000862.1:29988-59991 GCA_013400755.1 Pelecanoides urinatrix | reverse complement strand
AGAGTAAGTTTCTTTTTAGAAACGGGATAACTGAAGATAGTTCTTTTTTAAAAATTAGGATAATGTTATTTTCTTTTTTTTTTAAATTTCAGCTATTATACACAAGATTTGCTTTTTATTCTTATATACCAGAATTTAGTGCTAATTTGCCCTCAAGGAGAGATTTATTCCAACTCTAAACTTCTCCCCACAATCCACTGTGTCTTAGTTTCCTAATGTCTGCAAGGGAAACTGTATTATTTCCTTTCTTTTGAGAAAACGCTAACATTAAAGATAGTGATATTCCATCATAATGGGCACTGAAGAAATATCTGTGGTGAATTACAGAGCTTCTGACAGGCTGACATAACAATTTTCTAACCCTCTGCAAATAGAAGGACAGGAGCTCTCAGCAACCATTCATTAGGACTTTCTTCCTAACAGTATCCAGATCCTAGTCCTTTCCTAATGGCCGAGAAAAGCAGTTTCTCATTGCTACATTTGATCAAGGAAAAAGGTGAAGCAAGGTTCATAGAATAAAATAGATGCCTCAAGAAAAGATAATATGAAAGAGAAGAAGAAAGAATATGGCACAATTTGAGAGCCTGACTAGATTAGGATTGCAATTTTCTTGTCATAAAGTTCTTTAAAGGGCCTTAGATATATTATGTCAGATATGCTGACATGAAAATTCAGAAGATATCAAGATTCGCTACCAGTGTTTTGAACTGGACAGATGAGAGCAAACTTGAATCCGAGAGCTGTAAAGCCACCTTAGGTTTATTTTAATATGATCTTAGGCAAAGCTCTACACTAGTGTAGTGCATAGTTTACCTGGCTCCCCCTCCATATCTTTGCCTGAAGATGCCATGTATTGGAATCTGTATGCAAATAAAACCTTTATGCCTTTCACGGTTTATTTTTTGTCTTTTTTTTTCGTATTTCCTCTTGGGAACCCTAGATGTTACATTTTGTCTGCATAATTAGATAGCTTTTTTAAAACTATAACATATATAGGATTTTTTTTTTAATATATATATATATATGATGTGTTTATGTATAAGATACCTTTAATATAAGGTATCCTTTTTAAAACTTAGCTGTGGTGGCTAACTGAAAAGGCAACATAAAATCAAATCTTAGGAAACAAATCTGCCTGGATTATTCCATTTTCTTTTTACAACATAACTGAGACACTTTGTTCACTCTTTAGGTCACCGAGGTATACTGAATATTCATTAGAATATGATATATGCAAGGACATTTAGAATATTGTGCCCCCTGGAGACAGTATGCAGTATAGAAACCTCTAGAATGTTTCAGCAATTCCTCCCAAATTTACATTTTGTACTTATTGAGAGACTCATCTAATAATACATGCTGCAACTGTTTATTGTAGTCACTAGCTTTTCATACTTCCACTCCAAGTGTGAAATAAAAGAGCTGAAATTAATACAATTTACAACAATGTGCCCCTTAAACATGTAATTGTGAGTTTTTTGCTCTGACAGCACACTGCTGTAAAAGACCATGTGGCTCAACAGAACCACTAATTTATTTCTGTGTATAGTATATTAATCAATACTTGACATTCCTATTAGTTACCAAATTCCAAATGTCAAACAAGTCTGTTTTGATAAATTCTTAAATATGTTAGGAAAAAATATTGATTAAGTGACAGGCTTATAGATGGCGAATAAAAATGAGATGTTTACCATTTTTTTTGGATAGGGGGAAGAATAATGTCTTTGCTGTCATTGCACACCAGCATTAGCTCCATAAAAAAACAAATTGTTTGTCCATGTCTGAAATCACCTCATTTGTTTTGTAAATATTTATTTTGTACTAAATATATTTTAAATGCTAAGTGTTAAATTGAAGAAAGTAATAAGAAAGTGAGGAAAATTAACAAAGTTAAATCTGACATCTTGCCACAGTCTGTTAATGAAGTGGATAAACTGAGAGACAATATCCATTCATAAGGCAGAGGATAATATTAAAATATATGTATTAAAGCATATATTGATATTTTTCTGCCTTGCAAAAAACCATATATATCAGACACTGTTAGTGAAGTTCTCCAGGTCTTCACCAAGACATAGGCCAAATTCCTTTCTAAATGAGTAAGAATTATAGCTGAACAATACCTGTGTAGTGGCTGCAGGCCTTTGAATTTTAGGTGTTACAGATTAAAACAGTGATAGAATCATAGAATCATAGAATATCTCAAGTTAGAAGGGACCCATAAGGATCATTAAGCCCAACTCCCTACTCCTTGCAGCACTACATAAAACTAAACTATATGACTAAAAGAGCATTGTCCAGACATTCCTTGAACTCTGACAGGCTTGGTGCCGTGACCAGTTCCCTGGGGACCCTGTTCCAGTGACCGACCACCCTCTCAGTGAAGAACCTTTTCCTAATGTCTAATCTGAACTTCCCCTNCTCATTTGTTTTGTAAATATTTATTTTGTACTAAATATATTTTAAATGCTAAGTGTTAAATTGAAGAAAGTAATAAGAAAGTGAGGAAAATTAACAAAGTTAAATCTGACATCTTGCCACAGTCTGTTAATGAACTGGATAAACTGAGAGAAAATATCCATTCATAAGGCAGAGGATAATATTAAAATATATGTATTAAAGCATATATTGATATTTTTCTGCCTTGCAAAAAACCATATATATCAGACACTGTTAGTGAAGTTCTCCAGGTCTTCACCAAGACATAGGCCAAATTCCTTTCTAAATGAGTAAGAATTATAGCTGAACAATACCTGTGTAGTGGCTGCAGGCCTTTGAATTTTAGGTGTTACAGATTAAAACAGTTATAGAATCATAGAATCATAGAATATCTCAAGTTAGAAGGGACCCATAAGGATCATTAAGCCCAACTCCCTACTCCTTGCAGCACTACATAAAACTAAACTATATGACTAAAAGAGCATTGTCCAGACATTCCTTGAACTCTGACAGGCTTGGTGCCGTGACCAGTTCCCTGGGGACCCTGTTCCAGTGACCGACCACCCTCTCAGTGAAGAACCTTTTCCTAATGTCTAATCTGAACTTCCCCTGATGCAGCTTCATATCATTCCCTTGTGTCCTACCACTGGTCACCAGAAAGAGGAGATCAGCACCTCCCCCTCCACTGCCCCGCTTGGGGAAGTTGTAGACTGTGATGAGGGCACCCCTCAGCTGAACAAACCAACACACCTCAGCCACTCCTCATAAGTCTTGCCCTTGAGACCTTTCACCATCTTGGTTGCCCTCCTCTGGACACACTCTAATTTTTTGATGTCTTTCTTGCATTGAGGCGCCCAAAATTGCACACGGTACTCAAGGTGGGGCCACACCAGTGCAGTGTAGAGTGAGACAATCACCTCCCTCGACCAGCTAGCTATGCTGTGCTTGATGCACCCCAGGACACGGTTGGCCCTTTTGGCTGCCAGGGCACACTGTTGACTCATATTCAACTTGCCATCAACCCAAACCCCATCTCTCTTTCCGCGGGGCTGTTGCCTCTCATGTCCCAATTTGTACGTATAACCAGGATTACTCCATCCCAGGTGGAAAATCCAGCACTTGCTCTTATTAAATTTCATACAGTTGGTGATTGTCCAGCTCTCTAGTCCATCCAGATCTCTCTGTAAGGCCTCTCTACCCTCAAGGGAGTCCACAGCTCCTCCTAGTTTAGTATCATCAGCAAACTTACTTAATGTATATTTGATTCCTGTGTACAGACCATTTGTAAAAACATTGAAGAGAACTAGCCCTAAAATTGAGCTGTGGGGGACCCCAATGGTGACTGGCCACCATCTTGATGTAACCCCATTTACTATAACTCCTTGAGCCCGACCCATTAGCCAATTTTCACCCAATGCATTATGGACTTGTCTGGCTGTGTACTGGACAGTTTATCTAGAAGGACACTGTGAAAGATGGTATCAAAAGTTTTGCTAAAATGCAAACCCACTACATCTTCTGGCTTCCCTTGGTCAACTAGATGAGTGACCTTGTCATAAAAGGAAATTAAGGTGGTCAAGTAGGACTTTCCCCTTGTGAACCCATGCTGGCTATGACCATGCTGGCTATGGTGTTTTATGTTTACCAGCTTGTAGTGGGTTAGCCTTGACGAAGAGCTGAGCTCCCACCCAGCCTCCTGCTTACTCCCATCCCTCAGCGGGACTGGGGTAGAAAATAGGAAGAACAGGAATGGCAAAGCACATGGGTTGAGATAAAGACAAGGAGATTTCTTACTAATGATTGCCTTGGGCTAAAGAAACTCGACTTAGGCAAATCTAACTTAATTTATTGTCCGTTAAATATTTAATCACTGATTCCGGTAGCAGAAAACAAAAAGACAAGCACTAAACCAACGCCTTTCCTCCCCCCTTTCCCAGACTTGGTTTTACTTCTTCACTCCCACCTCCTCTCCCTCCACCCTTGCTATCACGGGAGGTCACACTCAATCTCTTCAGTGAGGCAATGAGTGGCACAACACAGGGGGAGGTGGGGTGGGCTATGGTCAGTACACAGTGGTTTCTCTTTGCCCCTCCTTTCCTCTCGCACCTTTCCACTGCTCCAGTGTGTAGTCCTCCACGGGCTGCAGGGGATATCTGCTCCGGCCACATGGAGGACCTCCTCCTCTTCCTTCTCTGACCTTGGTGTTCTCTCTGCTGTTTCTCACTTTTCCCCTCTCCTCCTTTCTCTCTCTCCAGTGTCTTCTGCCCTTTCTTAAATACATTTTCCCGGAGCCACCACAGTCCTGGCTGCAGGGCTCAGTCGTGCCTTGCAGTGGGTGGGTTGGAGCGGGCTGGAACCGGCTGTGTCCAGCACGGGGCAGCCCCAGGCTCTCCTCACAGAGGCCGCCCTGCAGCCCTCTGATGCCAACGCCTGGGCACCTGCACCCTGTACAAGTAATTCAGTACAAGTAGGAGTTGCAGGAGAGGAAAATGCTTAATATAAATCCTACTCACTAAGCTATAGAGTAGTGTGCCTATTGTTTATATGCCATCTGGGACTACTCATTTTGATTTGCTACCTGCACTGTGGTATAGTGGCACCACAACTAAGAGTGGGCTGTTTTTTTTCCCCACAGCCAGGACACCTGCTGAAAGAAGGGAACTATGTGGACCTGTAACCTGTAGCTGTTGTAGCTGTTACTCCAAAAGACAAAATGTAATAATTGTGAGAAGACTCAGTTCCGCTGTACTGTCTGCCCACCTCTTGAGAAAGATCTTAAGGATGGAGATACTCAGTGTGTGGCCCTTAGTCAGGTGTATCAGTTTCAGAGAAGTGAAAGTTCAGACTTAGCTGTGTATCCAGAATATCCTGTCACTAGGTCTTGATTACTCTTCAGAGGCTTGGCAGTTGCCTTTCTTTTTTAGGAAAAGACTGTAAGAGAAACCTAGACAACATTTCTGGTAACTGCTCTGATAATCATCTACTGATGTCAGATGTCTGAAGCAGGAGAGATGTTGCCTCTAAGTTGCTAAAGGCAACTCAAGCAGGAAAAGAGGGCAGTTAAGTTGAATATTAGTATGCTGCTTAAATTCTGGCAGTTAGCAAATGAAATGTCTTAGTTCATCTGAAAGTTTGTCCCCAGTTTTAATTCTACCCTCACTGAAGTGAATTACAAACCTCACAGGGCTCCCTAGTGCGTTCAAACAAACTTATGAATGTTTTATTCTATGTGTTTATTTTTCATTTTTCCATGTCAGCTTTGATTTGTTTCCAAAAGATTTGTCTTGCTTTGTTGTGATGGCTGATTGTTGGAGCAATGCTATTTCTTCTTGCCTGATATATTTTGTTTTCTGTCTTTTATTTATTTATTTTTGCCCCCGCTTTTTTTTTTTTTTTTGTCACTACTGTTCAGCAGCTCAGCAGAATTGGAGATTATACTTACTATTGTTCACACAATGCTTCATACCTCTCTTGTGATCTCATTGGTGGCTTTCCTAACTGGTCAATAAAACATTCTTCCTGGACAGCACACAGCAAAGCCTAACATATATTTAGATCTCAAAGGAAGACTCTATCTAATGGGTCAATTATCAAAGCCATTCAAGGTGTTGCTGACTTCTACAACTTACACTTTTGACAATTATTACTTTATCTTTCATGCTGCATCAAAATTTCTCATGCTATCACACAGTAGATTTAAGAATTATTACACAGAAAAAATGTGAATAGCTTATGCTTGGTATTTTTCTTGCATGTAATGATATTCAGTGTTGATAGGTGGAAAACATGGAATTCCTATGACAGATCTTAGTGCAACATTGTATCCCTTTCACATGTTAGGATAAGAAAGTATTTCCTTTTACTATATTTTCAAGATATAATTCCTGATTTTCTGTTGTGTTTTCTTTTTTTCTTTTTTTAACATTATTAAACAGGTTTTTGTTGCCCTACCAAGATTTCATTGATTGCTGTGGAATACTTATTTCAGTATATAATATTTCCTATCTGTAAATGCATTCAGGAGTGTGAGAGACTGAACTGTAGAACATTTGTCTCAAAGATTGCTTATCTAAGCAAAGTATCCTCTGAATATGTGTGAAAGACTGAACTGTAGAACACTTGTCTCAAAGATTGCTCTGAATATGGTAAGAGCGGCTTGCAAAGCCATGGAGACCTATTCTTATGAGCTGGAGGTGGAAGGAGGCAGATGCACACCCTGTTCAAAGCAGGAAAGAAAGATTGGGTAACACTGTCTTTCTCATTGAGAAGTTGGGGGGAATGGGTCATTTCCTGCTCTACATCTTTGTGAACCTCTCAGATTAAGTCCTGTGGTCACTCAATTTAAGGATGTTTTCAGATAGAAGCCTTTTCTCCCCATTCCACTTGTCTACCTTTCTTTCTTGATGTAGCTTGTTTATAGTCGCTCTTTCTGTATTTTGTCAGCATAGCACTAAATCTTCTTGATACCAAAGTTACTGCGAATTCTTGGCACAGCAATTTCAAGCTGTGACCGTAGCATGAACCTTTAATAAAAGGAAGTGCTTTTATCAGGATGAAGGCTCCCTTTCTTGTTCTTTGTCCTGCCTTCCATGATTGGAAACTCAGTACATTTCCATGTGACCGATGTGGACTACCTGAGGATCCAATCCCTCCAATTCACTGCAGCATGTCCAGAAGGTAGATGTAAATACAGCCTGGGAGACTACACAATTATTTTACAGCACAGTAGCAGAGAAATTAAAGACAGCTGCATGCAAACTCCAGTCCGTATGACACACATTTATGGATGTAGAATCCCATTCTACTAGATCAGAATCTGATGACACACTACTTTGTTTTTTTTTCCTACCATATACTCCCATGCAGATGTTATAGGAGATAAAGAAAAAGCTTCAGAGACTTGCTGGATCTTTTTTTAGTGCATTCTTCTATGAAAGTCTGAATAAAAATATCATCACGTAGTCAACACCTACTATTTCCTACTATTGATTGAGAAAATCTTCGCTCATTAATATAGATTTGCCCCAGCATGAAATGTGTGAACACTGCAGTCTGCAAATTTTGAGGCAAACTTTAGGTGAATCTTTTACACTGTGCAAGGGACAGAACTGAATTTTCCTATGAGATCTCATGAAAATGAGTCCTTCTCATTGGTAAGGCTGAAAAAATACTTTAGAAGAGCTTGCTCTTTGTCATGGTTTAATCTGGCAGGCAGCCAAATACCATGCAGCCGCTCACTCACTCCCCCCACCCCCAGTGGGACGGGGAGAGAATCGGAAGGGTAAAAATGAGGAAAAACTCGTGGGTTGAGATAAAGATAGTTTAATAGAACAGAAAAGGGAAAATAATAATAATAATGATAGAATATACAAAAAGAGTGATGCACAATGCAATTGCTCACCACCCGCACTGACCGATAACCAAGTAGCAATTGGTACTTCCTGGATCATGCCTACCATTCATATACTGAGCATGACATCACATGGGATGGAATACCCCATTGGCCAGCTGGGCTGGCTGTCCTGATTATGTTCCCTCCCATCTTGTGTACCTAGCTCAGTCAGTAGGGCATGGGAGCTGTCCTTGGACTAGGAGGGTACTTAGCAACAACTGAAAACATCAGTGTGTTATCAACATTCTCCTCATACTAAATCCAAAACACAGCTCTAGGAAGAAAAATTTAGCCCTATCCCAGCCGCAACCAGGACACTCATATTGTAGGTTGTAAATAATCTGTTCTACTCTAAACTAGACTAATAGTGACTGATCTGTAACACTCCAAGCTTTCATTGTAGATGATATATATTTACAAAACACACTGAGGCTTTTATTTAGCTACCACCAGTGTAATAGATTTTATTTCTTTATAAAATTACCATTATGAGCAACCTGCAGAATATTGTTGGGGAGGCAGTTTGTCACTGGTGCTGACTTTAGCTCAGAGTACTAGTATAGATGTAATATATGCATAAATTCACAACATGTGAGTCCTTGTGTGGCTACTGTCCAAAGACTCATGAAGCATTGGATAGGGAAGAATTCTGTTGCTTTTTTTTTTTTGGGGGGGGAGAGGGTGTATTCGATTGACAGCAAATAAAATAAGATTACCTAATACCATTAACTGATATAAAACACCCTGATCAAAATGGGAAAAATAAGTACAGGCATCTAACAGATTTATGATTAAGAAAGAAAATATAAAATTAAACTGATTACAATTAAATGTAAATAAAAAATTATTGATTTATGTATTTTACCAGTTTTGTTTGATCATGTTAATACTTTCATTGAAAGCACTTTGACCTGGAGATAAAGTGAGTCATTTTTCATGGAAACAAAACTTAAAGCAATCATATCTTAACTGTATCCAAGTTTAATTCTGTTTGACTACAATTCCTCTGCTGTAAATGCAACTATGGTCATTTTATAGTCTCCTTATTGAATGAAACATAGAATTTATACTGACATTGTCATTCAGTTTTTACTTAAATTCTTGCTGAGGTCCAAATATTTCCATTTAGGGGACCAAGCCAAATCAGCCTTATCTGAACATATATAAACTTCTGAGGGTTTATGTCATGGAACAGTGAATATCTCTTGTAAGATATTCTGCTTTAAGCAGGATAGATAAGGAAGACAGCCATCAGAAGATTAAAAAAACTAAGTTAACTTGCATCTTCTTTGTTGAATTACATATAAATGATAATGTACATTTTAAATGTTTAATTTAAATAAAATACATTTAAATGTACCCGTTACAGCTCTCTTGTTGCTATCCTTTCATATGGCTTGCTGATTTTTTCCTGATAGAGAAGAAGAAGAACTATTCAGGAATGAACACTCTCCTCACATGCACAAATCTCCTCCTAACAAATTAGATTTTTGCAATTTTCAATGAATGGAGCGGAGGGAGAGCAAGTAGAGGAACATGAGCATTTATGGACATGGGAAGGCTAACTGAGTGAGTTCCAGTTCCTTGGGGGTGCCACAGATAGACAATGATGGGAAAGAAAATACAAACGCTTAGCAGTTGATTGTGTATCAGTATACTTTAGTTCCTGAATTGCAGGTGGATCTGTGGCTTGATCCTGAGATGTCATTGGTTCTTGGGTGAATACATGTTCCTGTTTACATAGTCTCAAACACAGGCTTTTGGCATGCTTTGCTTGTTCAGTATAAAGATTTAAATGTTGTCTTTTACCTCTAATCGTAATGGTATAGGTGGTCATTAGAATTTGTATTCCCATCTAGGAAACTGTCTAAAGACTATTCCTATACCTGTATGCCAAACTTGTATATATGTTCATATACATATGCATGTCTGTGTGTGTTGTGGTTTAACCCGGCAGGCAGCCAAACACCACACAGCCGCTCACTCACTCTCCGCCGGTGGTATGGGGTCAAGAATCGGAAGGGTAAAAGTGAGCCAACTCGTGGGCTGAGATAAAGACAGCTTAATAGGTAAAGTAAACGCCGCGCATGCAAGCAAAGAAAAACAAGGAATTCATTCCCTACTTCCCATCGGCAGGCAGGTGTTCAGCCATCTCCAGGAAAGCAGGGCTTCACAACACCTAACGGTGACTAGCAAAGACAAACGCCATCACTCCGAATGTCTCCCCTCCTTCTTCTTTCCCCAGCTTTATATACTGAGCATGATGTCATACGGTAGAGAATACCCCATAGGCCAGTTGGGTTAGCTGTCCTGGCTGTGCTCCCTCCCAGCTTCTTGTGCACCTGGCAGAGCATGGGAACTAACTACAACATCAGTTATCAACGTTATTCTCATACTAAATCCAAAACACAGCACTATACCAGCAACTAGGAAGAAAATTAACTCTATCCCAGCTGAAACCAGGACAGTGTGTGTATATGAATGTACGTATTTAGGTATGATACCTAATTTTTTCCAGGGTACCTGTCTACAGTAAGGAAGAGGTAACAGCCATCAAATTGGTCTAGAAATAATGGCTGCCTGAATACACTTGAAAAAATCTATAGTATGAAGGTATTATTTCTTTAGAAGTTTGTATTAGAGGTCTTTTCCAATCTTTATGATTCTATGATTCTATGATTCTATTATTCTATTCTTAATAAAAGCTATACAATGTTAAATTACAAGGTCAGTTGAAAGCTCCAAAAGGCATTTATCTTCACCATTTTGATTACTGTAAAGTTTGCAATTCAGAATTAATCTAGTGTGATTTGTACAGGTTTAATTAACTACAAGGCAAGGTTACTGTAAAGGTTAATTAAGATCTACCTCCTATGACTGTAAGGAAGGACTTTATGGTAAGTACTTTGGGAGGTATTGTTTCCTATAAGAGCAATCAAGCATTTTATATTTAGTGGTTTGACATTAAAAAAAAAAAAAACAAAAAAACAAAAAAGCAAGCTTTTTCTGATTTACTTGAAAGCCTGATAATCATAAATATTACTTTATCATTTACCAGCAGCACAAGAAAGATAAAACCAAATTATTTGCAGTGTTTTAGCTGGAATATTCTATACCTGTTTCAAGGCATTTGCCCTATGTCAGCTAGGCATTGGCTGATGCTCCAAATGATTTTTACAGTGATTAAAGTGCGCTGGTGAGAGAAGACCAAAATAGATTCCTTGGCACTTCACCAGCAACAAAAGTGTATGTCAAATATACAGCTTTTCATCTTTGAGCAAATTCATCCTCAAAAGTGACTTCTTTTACAAAGAAAACAATAATTAATAAGATAATTATGTTGCCGGCTAACCTTCCGAATTGGCGGGAAGATTGCATTTTATTTAAAAATTATTTCCCCAGAACTTATAAAAATTGTAGAAGGGAATTAGTCAGAAAAAAATTTTTGCAGCACATATTATCGACTACATATAACATCTAAACTCTGAGTAACTTGCAAGCATTCACTTAGGATAATCAATACAATATTAACTTCTGTAATTTTAATTTTTTTTTTTTAATAATATCCATTCTGTGGAAAGCTGATGGTGCAAGATAAGGTGTGCTGATGATATATTAAAAGTTTGATTTCTGTTTTGAAAACACTTTAAAAGACTGCATCAGGGCATGGATCCATGTCGTATTACTTAACACTTGTACAGAATACAGGTTTATAGCTAAGTTGTCTAGATTCTCTTTAGAATCAATACCGCAAAGTTAGCACTTGGACAGTGGGATTCATTTGCTTTATTTTAGAAATCTAACTTAGGATGAGATGACTTGTGCAACAATATTGCTTAATTATTGAGAATAAAAATAAAGAGACCTCTACATTTGATCAGGTAAGTCCTACCCACATGTTTCCATTTATCTTGTGTTCTAATTATTTGCAAGTTTTGACATGTATGATTTGAGTTGAAAAGCTAATGTTTTTTCTAAGAACCAGTCTGATAACATCTAGGGTCTCTACTTCCACATTTCTACACAAGGAAACTCTCATACAGCGAAATGGGAGCTCCATCTGATTCAATTTATAAAGTTCCATCAGAAGGACACTTTGTCAAGAGTATAAGAGGAAATGTAGGTAGAGCAATGCAGAAATAAAGCATGTTTGCAGATGTCAGCCCTTCTTTACCATTAAACAAAGATTTTTGTCCCTGTATCGCTTCCAATTTACCTTAATTCCTTAGACAATGTGTGGCTTGTCATTCTGTCAGGCTGCTGCCACCTGATGGTTCTTCCTTCCTTTTGTGTTTTTACTATTTTTGTTTGTTCAGAAACCCTTTCACATTGTCAGCCTGATGACATTTTGAGCGTGGTATTTCCTCCTTCAGGAGAAGAATGTAAGAAATCGATGTGAAAGACTCTATGTGGGACTGAGGTAAAAAGAAACACTGTTATAAAGATGCCTCTTCTCTTCCTGATTATTCACATAGCCTGGATTTTTTTCCTTCTGCCTGTGAAAACAAATGCAGAGGGCCTTCAACGTAATACATATCCTTTCTTTCAAATGCAAGTTAAATCTGTGGTTGAGAGTCTCGTAAAAAATTTCTGGTCTCAGATTATTCATGAAGTTACACAGGCTGAATCTAGTCTTATAATTGGAACCAAACCAATGCTACTCATTAAATTTTAGGTAAATCCAGCTTTTTTCCTATTCCCATATTTTAATTGATCTTCCCTGCTCACAGATGTAAAAATATGTAAAAAAATGCTATGTATATATATTGCTGAAAGTTATCACTTACTGCTAAAGCACAAGCAACTGTTATGGTTCAAAATATACACAGAGTGAAAGCTTGGGATTTTTCTATGGTATAAAGCAACACTATGAGTAAGATAGATCAGTATTTTAAAGCAAGGTAAAGAGTTAATGCTAGAAATTCTAGATAGGACAAACTGAGAGCAATAAAACAAGGAAAATAAAAAAAGAAATACCTTTCACAATGTCCTGATTTTGGCTGGGATGGAGTTGATTTTCTTCTTTTTAACTGGTATAGTGCTGTGTTTTGGATGTAGTATGAGAATAGTGTTGATAACACACTGATGTTCTAGTTGTTGCTAAGTAATGTTTATGCTAGTCAAGGACTTGTCATCTTCCCGTGCCTTGCCAGGTGCGTGGAGGCTGGGAGGGAGTGTGGTCGGGATGGCCCAGCTGGCCAATGGGCTATTCCATCCCATATGATGTCATGCTCAGCATATAAGGCTGGGTGAAGAAGAAGGAGGGGGGGGATGTTCGGAGTGATGGCGTTTGGCTTCCCAAGTAACCGTTATGCGTGATGGAGCCCTGCTTTCCTGGAGGTGGCTGAACGCCTGCCTGCCGATGGGAAGTAGGGCATGAATTCCTTGTTTTGCTTTGCTTGCGTGCACGGCTTTTGCTTTCCCTGTTAAACTGTCTTTATCTCAACCCACGAGTTCTCTCTCTTTTACCCTTCTGATTCTCTCCCCCATCCCAGCCGGGGGGGCGGGGGTGGGGGGAGGTGAGCAAGCGGCTGCATGGTGCTCAGTGGCTGGCTGGGGTTAAACCACGACACATGATTATAAATACATTTGAATTTAAATTGGTCCCTAACATCATTAACTTCCTCATAAAACAGAAAAAAAGAAAAAAAGGAAAAAACCAAAACAAAACCTTCAAAAAATCTTTTGACTCCTTACTAAGTGCTGCTGTCTGCTTGTAACAAGCCACATCATCCTTTTGTAGATGAAATTTATGCCTAAAAATGTTGTCTCTTTTTTTACTTCCATTTCATATTTGCAAAACTGAACTTCAAGTATGATTCTAACTACCTGAATTTATAATTCCAATTTGAGACTCAGCATATTTCTGAAAAAAAGTCTGCTTAGATTTGCAAATTAAGCCTGGTTTGTAAGTCTGTGAATAATACAAATTGTCTTTGATCAGTAAAAGGAACTACCATAATTGTACTGACCTCTATTGTGAAGAAAAAAAAAAAAAAAATCAAATACATGGAAACAGACCAAGGGAAAGGACAAGAAAAAGAAAGTGAAGTGGCAAGCAAAATTCATTTCCTGTTACTGCAAACTAATCTTAAAGTTCAAAGGAATAAAAAGTTTCCATGTCTTGGCAGACTTTCATTTACAAGATTGTCTGAGAAATGCATTGCATTTCCTTCCTGCCATCTTACTGTCTTTATCCCAACTCATGACTCCTGAAACTTCTTAATGTTTTTACCCCTGCCATCCTACACTCCCCATCTATTCCTACACTAAAGAAAAAGACTTCTTAAGTTACTGAAAAGAGTTCCAGTACCAACTGCTTGGATTCAGTGACTAGTAATATTAAAGATAAGTACAGCAAGAAGAGGCAGCTACCAGAGATGCCACAATTGTGAAAACAGCTATCTTAGCGGAGACAAAGAGGCCCTAGAAGGTCTGCTCAAAGCAGCACAGAACTATTTGAGACTGTGCAACGATGCTGTTGATGTGCCCACAGGGCATGGTCTCCAACAGAAACTGAAGCAACTACTGGCACATCAGATGTGGCACCTCAATCCAGAGGGACTTCACTATCTAGGCCTTGAGCTGCAGGGAGGGAAGATTCCTCCCTCTGAGGCTGGTGAATGACTGATGGGATGTGAATGGTGTGGGCACTGAGCTACCAAGTGAAGGGGCTGTGAGCAGCTCTAAGCAGACTGCATACCACCAAGGGGGCTGAAAAAGAGATTGACAAGGTTTTTCACACAGACCTTGCAAAGGCAGGAACCTGAGCCCCATGATGCAAGGAAGAAAGGACAGAGAGAGACTGCACTTAGAAGAGGGGTGGATGTCTCCGTCCCAAGATGGGGGAAGCTAGAAATTTGCTTTACTAATCTGCAATTGCAGAACAGATAAAGTGCTCTGGAAAGAGATAAAGAGGAACAAGACATTCAGTAAGGGAATCAGAGCCAGCTAAGCCTGAAGCAATTGTCCTGCCAAGAGGAAAAGTTGTGTCACAGACGTTGAACACTCCTTCCTGTGGAGGATGGTGTCACTCATCTACTGACCAGACTTGTTGCTTGCTAGGGTTTCAGATACAGGATGTTTTGGAAAGACTATTAAGGCTTATTTAATTCTCTGACTCACACAACATGTTGTTCATCCAGTGGGAATCAATGATACTGCCAAAGATGACCTTAAACACATCAAGAGTGACTGCAGAGCTCTGGGAACTAAGATAAGAGTGTAGAGGTCAAGGCGATGTTCTCTTGAGTCCTGCCAATGAGGGAGAAAGGCTCAGCTAGGTAGGAGTGGATGCATCTTGCAGGTCAACACCTGGCTGTTCAGGTGGTTTCACAGGGCTTTGGCTCTTCTGAGGAATGAGAACTGCTGCATGGGGACTGTATTGGGTTTGCGTGGCAAGGTTTTGGTAGTGGGGGGACTACAGGGGTGGCTGCTATGAGAAGATGCCAGAAGATGCCCCCATGTCCGAGAGAGCTCCAAGATGGACCTGCTGCTGGCCAAGGCCGAGCCTATCAGTGATGGTTGCAGTGCCTCTGTGATAGCATATTTAAGACGGGGAAAAACTGCTGTGCAACAGCAGCCAAAGAGAGGAATGAAAATATATGAGAGAAACGACTCTGCAGACACCAAGGTCAGTGAAGAAGGAGGGGGAGGAGGTCCTCCAGGCACCGGAGCAGAGATTCCCCTGCAGACCATGGTGAGGCAGGCTGTGCCTCTGCAGCCCATGGAAGTTAACAGTGGAGCAGATATCCACCTGCTGCCTGTGGAGGGCCCCATGCCAGAGCAGGTGGATGCTCTGAAGGAGACTGTGATCCTGTCGGAAGCCCAAGGTAGAGCAGGCTCCTGGCAGGACCTGTGGCCCCGTGGAGAGAGGAGCCCACACTGGAGCAGGTTTTCTGGCAGGACTTGTGACCCTGTGGGGGACCCACACTGGAGCAGTGTGTTCCTGAAAGACTGCACGCCGGTAGAAAGGACCCATGCTGGAGCAGTTTGTGAAGAACTGCAGCCCATGGGAAGGACCCATGTTGGAGAAGTTCATGAAGGACTGTCTCCCGTCCAGTGAGGGCTCCCATGCTGGAGCAGGGGAAAAGCATGAGGAGGAAGGAGTGGCAGAGACAACATGTGATAAACTGACCACAACCCCCATTCCCTGTCCCCCTGTGCTGCTTAGGGGGAGGAGGTAGAGAAGTTGGGAGTGAAGTTGAGCCCAGGAAGAAGGAAGGGGTAAGGGGAAGGTGTTTTAAGATTTGTTTTTATTTCTCATTACCCTTCTCTGATTTGATTGGTAATAAATTAAATTAATTTCCCCAAGTTGAGTCTGTTTTGCCCATGACGGTAATTGCTGAGTGATCTCCCTGTCCTTATCTCAACCCATGAGACTTTCATTATTTTTTCTGCCCCCCTGTCCAGTTGAGGAGGAGGAGTGATAGAGCAGCTTGGTGAGCACCTGGCATCCAGCCAAGGTTAACTCACCTCAGGGGCATAGTCCATCTGAAAAAGTGGGAAAAGAGCATCTTTGCCAGCAGGCTTGCTAATCTAGTGAGGGGGGCTTTAAAATTACCTGAAGAGAAAACAAAGGTAACAGTGAGAAAGTAGCTTAAGGAACAACATGATGGGAAAGACTCTAAAAATTCTAGCAATTAACTGGAGCTGAAACTACTGAGGGACATAAAAGGCAACTGGAAAGACTTTTGTAAGGATATTTGCAGAAAAAGGAACCTTGCACCAAAATTGAGGCGTACTGTTCAATGGGGCAGGAAACCTAGTAAAAAAGAACATGGTGTGGTCAACATACTTGATGAAAATTTGCCTTTTTTTGTCGGTAAAATTTGCTTTTGGGCCTCCTCTGATACTACTAGCAGAGTCTAGTGGGAGTGAAACGTTGCCCACAGTGGAGGAAGATAGGGTTAGGGAGTACTTATACCTGCATGTACATAAGTCCAGGTGAGGTACATCAAGGGGGGGCTACAGAAAATGGCTGATGACATTGTGAGGCCTCTATTATCTTTGAAAGATCATGATGATCAAGGAAGGTACCTGATGACAGAAAAAAGGAGGAGGATGATCTTGGGAACTACAAGCTTATCAGACTAACCTCAGTCCCTTGGAAGATCGTGGAGCAAATCATGTTGAAAGCCATTTCCAAGCATGTGAAGGATAAGAAATTGTTTTCAAATAGCATATATTTATGAAGTACAAATTATTTATGACCAATATGATTACATTTTACAGCAAGAAAACTAGCTCAGTTCCTGAAGAGAAAGCAGTGGCAATGGTCCAACTTGCTAGAAGCCAGCTTTGCAGAAAATGACCTTGGGATTCTGATGGACAAGAATTCAACATGAATTGGCAGTGTGCCTTTGCAGCAAAGAGGGTCACAGGCATTTTTGGTTGCATTAGCACTGGTGTAGCCAATAGGTCCAGCTAAATGGTTTTTCCTCTCTCTTTGGCATGGGTAGACCACATCTGGAGTACTGTGTGCATTTTGGGGCTCCCCACTTTAAGAAGGACATCAATATAATAACACTGACATAGGTGAGACCAGTGGAGGACTACCAAGAGGATCATGGGGCTAAAGAATATGACATATGAGAAAAGGCTGAGAGACCTGGGTTTGTTGAGCCTGAAGAAGAGAAAGTTAAAGGGGCACTTCAATTTCCTTATGGGAGTATATAAAGAAATGAAGCCACACTCTTCTTCCTGAGAGTGCATAGTGATAGGATGAAAAACAATGGACACAAGTCCAAACATGGGAAATTATGATTAATGGGGAAAAGTCACTGTGAAGGTGGCCAAACACTAGAAAAAGTTATCTAAGGAAGTTGTGGAAACATCCTCGGAGATGTTCAAGGCTCGACCAGAAAGCTCCCTGAGCAACCTGATCTACTTCAATCTGCTCTGAGCTGGAGTTTGGACTTGATGACCTCTGCAGGTCTCTTCCAACATAAATTGTTCTATGATTCTATAACTGAATACATTATTCAGTTTTCTCCTTCATTTGCACATTCTAAGTCTAACAAACCTTTTAACACTAAAAACTTGAAATAAATGAAGGTGAGAATTTAACTGTAACTGTAATTTCATGATCCAAATCCTTTTTATCTTAATGCAAATAAAGAATCCCCCTTTAGTCACAGAAAAGACTTAAACCAGACTAACAGACTTTGTTGGCTGAACTCATTGTGGTAACACCAAATGAGTGCTTTTAGTCTCTATATTCAGATCTTCTTTCATTTCAAATATAAAGATTTTTTTAGCTGTAAGGTTTTATGGCAAGAAATTTTGCTGAATGAAAGCACAAAGATCCAGAGGCTTACCAGGTTCCAGAATTTGCATTTGTTAAAATTCACAGCTGGATTAGGTATAAGCAAATAAAAAATTATATGTTTTTGTAACAATGACATTTTAATTATTCAACAGAAAATGGTGTGATAATCATGTAAACATAAAAAAATACATAATTTGCCCTCTCACTTTTCTGGAAAAAGTTATGTGGTATTAACAAACTACCAGTTGTTATCAGGTGGTATTTTTTGTGAAGTAGTTACAACCCAATTAACATATCCAAATGATTCTGTTATGGTTTATTAGGGTTCATTGTATCTTTATAGTTCTTTTCTCCCTGTGTTTGTTCTACTTTGGCTTTGTAAGTACATACCATTTTTATTTCAAAGCTCTTGTTAAAAAGGAGCTCAGATGATAACAGTTGCCAGTTTAGAGGTACTCATTCAACAGAAATGCACTTCAGTTTGGTACCTCTACAAGGAGTCTTTGGTGGCATCAAGGCCACTTAACCTGAGTGTTTAACTTTTACCTGAGGTTTCTTTGAAGTAGTTTCTTTAACATGAGGGAGTTAGTACTAGTGTAGTAAATTTAAATTATAAAATCTTCCAGAGGAAGCTAAATAAAAATAAAAATCTAACAAATTTAATTGGGTATGTGAAAGTAGCTACTACTTATCTACTCTTCAGTAGGATTATATCATATAATATAATTTTCAGTTATCAAAGGTTGACAAAATTATATTGGTGCTATAATTCTAGGGCTTTTTTTGAAGGAAAGTGGTTGAAAACTTTTTTTACACAATGTTAAGATCAAATGTTGACAAGTCAATTACATTTTTGGTTTACACTATGCAATGTTAGAGCTATACAATGAGCTGATAGCAAATACTACTCTCATTTTTCACTTATTAGGGAGGTGGAAAACATCAGACATATTTCTATATTTCCACAGTTTGAAACATAAACAGCCATACAGAAAAAAATTTCAAATAATCTTCTTCCCCTCCCTCTCCTCCCCTCAGAAAAAAAATTCAACATAGCTGGCAGTTGGGAAAAAAAAAAAAATCCTACCAGGATCCATCAGTTGAACTACAGAATGAAAAATGAATGAAATGGAAATGAAATACTAGCTGTAGATATATTACCTATTTAACAAGATTATACATGTTACTATGATATACTTTTATTTGTTCTGTAGAAGCCACTTTTTTTTGTAATTTCACATTTCCTAATGTAAAAAAAAAAAGTTTTGCTTCATTTTTAGAAATACTGCTATAAACACTAGTTTCCTTTTGCTTACTGTCTTTTATCTGACAATATAACATCAGTAACTGAGAAACTTCATCCACATAAAATACAGTAGGTGTAACTGTAGGCATCCTGGCCTGTATCAGAAATAGTGTGGTCAGCAGGAGCAGGGAGGTGATCATGCCCCTGTACTCGGCACTGGTGAGGCTGCACCTCAAATCCTGTGTTCAGTTTTGGGCCCCTCACTACAAGAAGGACATTGAGGTGCTGGAGCGTGTCCAGAGAAGGGCAACGAAGCTGGTGAAGGGCCTGGAGAACAAGCCTTATGAGGAGCGGCTGAGGGAGCTGGGGTTGTTTAGCCTGGAGAAGAGGAGGCTGAGGGGAGACCTCATCGCGCTCTACAACTACCTGAAAGGAGGTTGTAGGGAGGTGGGGGTTGGTCTCTTCTGCCAAGTAACAAGTGATAGGACGAGAGGAAACGGCCTCAGATTGCACCAAGGGAGGTTTAGACTGGACGTTAGGAAAAAATTCTTTACTGAAAGAGTGGTCAGGCCTTGGAAGAGGCTGCCCAGGGAAGTGGTGGAATCACCATCCCTGGAGGTATTTAAAAGACGTGTAGACGAGGTGCTTAGGGACATGGTTTAGTGGGCATAGTGTCATGTGAGATGCTGATGTCATTAAGAATAAAATTATGAAATTACTATTCCTAAATTATCATTTCATATAGGTTGGAGTATCTAAACAGAGTCTACAGACACAGATGTGATTAAAAAAAAAGCCATTTGAATTACCACTTCAAGTGTTAGCTGAGATTTCTGACCTTCTCTTATTATATTTTCCTAAATTTCCAGGGAATGACAGAAGAAGTAATGAGTTATGACTACAGTCTAGCATTATCCTAAAGATAATGAAATGAAAAAACAAAGAGTCCTCACCTCCTGAATGCTTTTCCACCATTCTTATTACATGTTACACTTTCTAAAGAGGAAGGCCGAGGAATACAGTTTCCTAAACTGTATAGCATACTATTCAAAACAATGACATACAATTTAAAAACATCAGATTTTTGGCCTTAACTTTGCCCCTGCTTATCTTCTTATTATATAATAAATACATCTTTTTAATCCAGTCATGAAACAGATATAATTAGTACCATGTAATATTCTGGGCTTATTTTGGATTTCAAGCTTGCTAAGGACTCCTCAAACTGTTTCTCATCTCAGCCATTCTGGGCTTATTCAAAGCCATGTTATTATTAGTATCAGTTTGTAGTGAAATTGTCTGAACTTGGTTTTAATATGCAACAGTTGCATAATATGCAATTTTCTCACAGCATGTATCATGCTGGTATATACCTTCTCAAAAATAATTAAAAGCTTGCATATACTCACCATTTTTTTCTCAGTCTCCCCACAGGCATAGGAAAACTGTACTCACACAGCTATTTCCTTATGAATTATCCCTTAAGTCACTGACCTCCTACTAAACCTTAAAGCAAGTCAATAAACAACTTAAGGTTGCACACAAAGTAAATACCCAATATTCTTGTCTACAGGTGAATGCTCACCTGGAATGGTATTGATTATGTAATTCATTCTGATGTTTCTGTGTGAGATATCACTAATAAAAGCACTGACTCAGTGACACATCTGACATAATATCAGTAGTGGAAAGGGAAGAATTAAGTCACCTTCCTGACATTGCTAGATTAAAGAAGTCTAAAGGTTTACCTATTAAGAAAAAATATGATAGTAACAGTCAAGAAAAAGTTGTATTCTTCAGAACTGTACTTTTGTTCATTTGACACTGTAGAAGCCTGCATTATAAAGCTTGCATATGGCAAGTTTGGATTCAGGGTGCAGGAAACATACTCTTGATGTCATTTATAGAAACATCTTATAGGTTTCTATTCCCTCTCCTCTTTGAAATTTCCTGATCTGAGACTTGACATTCAAAGTATTACATCATGTGGGTTACTTGACAGGTGGGCTTGTATAATTTAAGATATACTTTTCCAGAAAGAAAGTAGGGGTTAGTTTTTTTTTTTTTCCATTTACTAACCTAAAGGAACAAAATGGGAGTAAGGATCGGAGAAGCATGCAGTTTTTGCCTAGAACAACAGTTCCCTTCTTCACTGTCTTCTGTTCATATTGAGTTTCTCTTTTGCACTATGAAGAGCTTATTTTCTGCATTTTTCATTGGCTGCTAATCTTAACACTCCCCAGCTGGCCTTCCAGTGTTCCCTGGATAAATTAGCCATCATCTCCTGGGCTAACCGCCACCATAGTCCAACTATTTCTGAACAGAACAGCATTGTATTCTGCAACTATAGACCCACAAACAAGACTATTTCTCACACTCACTATAACACATTTTGGAGATAGCAAATTACATTCTCATAAAAATATAAATATGGTGAATTTTTGGTACTCCCTGATCATAATTGATAATTAAATTCCTTTTATGGGCCCATTCAATCAAATATGATGCCCCCAAAGAGAGAAAGAAAACTGAAAGTCTCTGGAGATGGAGGCCAGACAGGGCAGACTTCAAATTGCTGGAGTTTGGTTTAGTTTAGCTTAATTTATGTGCCCACAATTGTATAGATAGAGTTTTCATTACTCAAAATATTTACTTTGGAAGTTGAAACTATTCCAGTGAAACAGAAAATTCTTTACCAATGTGTTTAAAAGAAAAAAAAAAGAAGAAAAAAAGAAGAAGAAAAAAAAAAAAGAAAATCCCAGGAATATCAAGCATTGTCATTATTTTTCCAATTAACAATTTCCCCTTTTAATTTTTAAAGGGAATTATGCTACAATTTTTTTATAGTATATTTTAAATTAAAATAATGGTTATGCAATCTAAAAATAAAATGGAACATCTCATTTAAGTCAAAGTAAATTTTAGGACCAACTTAATGCAATACATTTTACAATCCTTGGGGACAGTTAGTTTGGAGTTTGAATTTAAAGAAAAATAATGAACACACTTTTAGGAAAAATTTGGTTTTGACATCTAGCAGTATTTAAATGGATACACAGAAAATCACAATTGCACCATTTAGAGCACAGTGCAGATCAACAATAACCTGAAATGCATACAAATTCATTACTTCCTTTTCCAAGTAAGGCATTAAGTTAGCATGGAAAATTAATCTATTATTATAAAGAATACAGAGATCATTTGCTTGTTGGTATATCCATGATTTTAATACAATTCATGACACCAGGATAATGTGTTTCACTGAAAATTAAACAGAAGCTATTAATTTCAAGTATCCCAGTGGCCAGAAAGAAACTTCATAAATGCTTTATTTCAGAATATAAAGATACATATCACTGAGGAAACAGAAACAGCTACTGTGGCTGAAAGTAACAGAACAATATAAAAAAAAAAAAGCATAATATTTCTTTTGATATGCACAGCTCAAGAATGATATGTCAGTGTCAGGGAAAGATAAGTGTGAGGCACTGAGATAATTAAAGCTGATAGGATGATGGTTACACCTCACTGTAGTCATTGTTTTATTTGAGGAGATAATCATTCTTACTCTTTAATTTAAAATGTACTAAATGTGTAGAGGTAGTCAGTTCCTACAAGAGTCAGATTATTTTCTCCTTCATGTACTGATTTGTGTGTTTTATCCACAATTTGTGTCAACAGTTTTTGAAATCTTTCCTTAGCACGTAACTTACTGGCCGAAGACAGTAGGTTATGAGGATTTGAGAGTGATATAGTCATCAAATGGCTAAAGATGATGATATGATAAAGAAGAATGATTTGATTTGATTGCTAGATACTTAACCAGCCACCAGAAAAGAAACATGGTAGCCAGATGTATGTTATCTGAAATCACTCTGCTTTGGTAACAAATTGAGGCTTTTGCATGTCTAATATTAGATGTATGTGATGCCTTCTGAAACAAACAGTGGACCTGTGTTGATCTTATTGCTCTTTCAGGAATTTTAGGAAGAGATGCATACTTTTCTATACCATTAGGTTTGCAGATCCATAGCTATAACCATGGTAACTTAATATTTATGGGTATTTGAAGTTGTTAATGACAAAAACTAGTTATTTGAAACGTTATGATATAAAGAACAGGTACAAAAATAAGATTAATCCTAGAAAATGCATCCTGGTTATCCAAAATTCACAGTGTATTGCACTTATCTTGATTATGCATTTGTTTTGACTATTCTTTAAATAACTTAAAGTGGGCAATAGCTGTATCTGAAACAAGTTATATATGCTATGAACATCCCTTCAGTTTATATGAGAGAAACAGGTTGAGAATTTGTCACTTTATGCTTATCACACTCAAGAGTGTTTGATTGCTGTTATATCTGGTCCTTCTAAAGCTGGGGGGGGGGGGAACAAACTCTACATAAAACATCTGTTTAATATTTTTGCATATTTTAATGTGCAGCCTGAAGTAGAAAGTAAGGTTGAGCGAATGATGCATTCTTCACTGAAGAATACCGAATAACCACCACAGGGAGGAAAGAGAATTTCCTAGCTCCTTGTAGCAAAACATAGTTAATCAGATACCAACAAGATAGATATTACAGCTGCTTTCCAGCATAACAACTTAGACCTTTACACAGCAATGGAAATGCAACTTTTATTCTCATTGAGAAGATCTAATTTTTTTTTTCAGGCTTGAGAAGGAAAAAGTAGGGGCATGATGACATGGGAAAGATTAGATGAGCTAAACTTTGGAGGCGAATATTGACTATAAAGGCTGACAATTCCAGACAAAAGAAGCAGAAAAAGTCCTTTTTTGATTAACCTTACTGTAATCTATATTGCATCTGTGTGGGATCAGTGGAGTAATGGTCCATAGAGGTCAGCGGAGACAGATATTTTCTCCAATGACTGTCAGTAAGACTGTGGACTCCCAGGCATGCAATAAGGTACCAGTGTATAGATTTAAGCTTCAAAGGCCACATAGAGATTTTGCTTCCAATCAGGTTACAGTGGGCTTGACCTCTCATAAAGGATTAAAAAACCCCCCAAGAAATGTTAAAAAGTTATTCCTCACCCTGTGTAGCCCAGTGGTTAATTAGTTATGAATCTGATCCCCATCCTTGCTTTCTTTACTGTAGGCATACACTTGCAGGAGTGTCCAAATGTTTAGGTTTCAAAATATTCTGGGAAAGTTTTGTTTGAGTGGCATTTGAATCTGGGACTAGAGAATTAGGAAGAAGGAAGACTGTTGTGATCCAAGAAGCTATAATAATAATAATAATAATAATAATAATAATAATAATAATAATAATAATAATAATAATAATAATTCCGTATTATTTTGATAATTATAGTATATTTTTTAACTGAGGATCTGCTCTTTTCTGAAGTAAAGCCCTCTGAACTTCACTGCTCAAGTTTCATACTGCTTCAGATATTGAAAATAAATGAAGTCTTTTTGTGGGTGGGTTTTTTCAGAGAGATGTTAATGCTAGAATTAAAATTATTCAAAAATCTTCATTTTTCAAGTTACTGAACTAGTTTATTACTTTAGTCAGGAAAGAAAGTAGTGATTACTTTCAACAATTACAATATCAACAATACCACCTATTGTGTAATTTTTTTAGTAAAGCTTACAGTGGTCTGCTTTGCAAAGTTGTACAAAAATAATATAAAAAAGCCAAAAACTGAGTACTGAGTGCTTTTTCTTGATTACTGTCATCAACTGAGAATAAAGCTGTGCTGGCACACTACCAGTCACATCTGTCTTGTTAATGAAACAAACTATGGAAACCTTTCCAGTTTTCTTGTTCCAGTTTGAAAAACAAAGGAGAACAATAGATGCTCCAAATAACATTGAGTTGTTGTATGATTTTTTAAAAGCTTCCATCACATGAACATAATGTTACAAGATGAATTGTTAAGTTGTGACATTGCATTTCAAATTAATTCTGTTCTCTGGAAAATGTAATTACACTTTTTATTTTTTTTTTTCCAAGTAAGAATAGATTTCATAAGAAAGAAAATGGGCAAGAAATTGTCAGTGTTAAAAACCATTGCACTAAGACCATGTTGAAAAACCCAATAGCTCTAAGACCTATGATATTTCATGCTTCTCAAGCAGTGAGTGGTTAATAAAGGAAAGTCCTGATCCACAATTCATTCAAGACAATGGGAATGTTCCCACTGAATTCATTTTTCTTGGATGAGAACCCTTTTAAATAAGATATCTGTCAGATTTCTATCTGTGTAAATACTGAACTTTAAAGTAAAGTTGCCATTATACTATTGCAATTATGGTAAAATAGGAAGAGATTTGCTGGCTTTCAAAGTTAACTTCATATTTGACATCACCCACATTTGGGACCCCAGTGTTCTATACAGTGGTAGATAACTTCAGTGTCGTGTTGTCATTGCTGAATGAGGTAACTGGGCATACAGAGCACAAAGTGTGAATAAAAAACTCTATATATTAGCTCAGGATTAAGCAGCCATAGAGTGGACCTTTTTTTAGGAAAGAAGAGGAAATCTTTTATGCCCAGTAATTTTCATGAAAAAAATCCATACTCATTCCTTGTTCCAAATTAAACTCTACATAGACTATATTTACTCTGTTGTTATTTTGGAGGTATTCTAGTACTAGATCCATTATTCTGGCACAAACTACTACTGAATAAACACTTTCCAAACTCTTTATGTGAACAGAACATCAAAAGAATCTTAAATATTGGAAATATCATCCTAATAACATTGCAAATTATACAGAAAACATTTAATTATAAGGTAATGAATTGCAGTGCCAAATAACTCAATGCTGTAAACCAAATTATTGTGCACTACACAAATTTCCATTTGGTTTTCATTGTTTCAGTGTCTCTAACAAAAATATGCCTCATGAAGTGAAAGGAAAGGGTTAAAATTATATTACAAACATCTTACACATTTTCTCTTTCTTTGCAGTTCTTAATATATTCTTGAAAACTATTTCTAGGGAAGAATTCAGATAACAGAAGGCTGAGCAGATGGTCATTTCCAACTTCATAGTTCCAGAAAAA
This sequence comes from Pelecanoides urinatrix, assembly GCA_013400755.1. Lineage (NCBI taxonomy): Eukaryota > Metazoa > Chordata > Aves > Procellariiformes > Procellariidae > Pelecanoides > Pelecanoides urinatrix. The sequence goes on along the minus strand of VZTQ01000862.1, from coordinate 33,598 downwards.
GCAAGGGCTCTCATTGTTGCTGACATCTGAAGTTAAAGCAAGAAGATGCCTACCATGACAGACAAAAAATGTAACAGCTAGTAATCCCCGTGATCAAGCAGCTTGGCACTTGGTGACAGCAGTTTGTCCATGTGTTGAAATCAGAAGAAAAATTAAACTGAAACCATATGGCTGCTTAGAAATCTGTTCATTTACTTTCCTTTTTCTGTTATCTTTTTTTTACTTTCAGAAATGAACAAAACCACCAAAAGTATGTTTCTGTTTGGCAGAGAAAAAAAGAGAAATATATAACAACCAAAAATTTGACATCACGTGACCCATATTCACAGATTTGAAATTGCAGTAAAAGAGTTGTACAGAAAATATTTCCTTAATATTCCAAGTCAAAGTTCTGTCAATTGGTCTACCTTCAAACACAACTGAGTGTAAAATGAGACCCTATTATCAGAAATGTTTTAAATAATGCTTTAATATCTAGTATTTAAGAGGCAGTACTGCACTCCTCCCTTTTAAACATGAGGATTGTTTTTAACATTGGAACAAGGAATCCCACCATCCTAAGCAACTACAACTTGACACAACAACACATGAACATAGCTGGGAAAATATTATTTCCTCTCTTTCTCACCAAAACATAACCAAGATTTTACTACTGCCACAATGAATACATGACAAGCAAAATCTCACCTTATCTACATTCCCACTAACTACTTTCTAACATATGCTCGGGAACTGTTATGGAGGTGATAGCTTCTCTCTCACTCAAAGCTTTAATATGAATAGTGGACAAACAGCCAAATGCAAAGAACTACAGAGGTGGCAACAGCTATTCACATTTGCTTAGATTTCTGATCAAAGTGTTCTGGACTCTATCCAGCCTAACAGGAATCCATCCATATCTCCTAAATTCTGGGAAAGTGCTTTAATCAACTGACCATGGGTAACGACAACAGAATACTTGTTTTGCTACTCTTTGAACAAACAAAGCCGGAAAGATCATAATGGGAATGGATGGCAGCTCTTCAGGGATTTGATTTAATGTATTAGAGCACATTGAAAGGGAGGACATAAGATCCTTTATTTTTATTTATTTATTATGCCCCCCAAAAATTCATACCTAGTCAAACAAACTAAACCTGAAACATTAGTTCTTTTCCCTTGGAAAAGTTTAGGTATGTCTGGAAGAACAAACCTAAGCTATGAGTCTGTCCCTTGTCTCTCCGCAGTTTGCTGGACAAGTTATTCTGAAGGTGGAAGTCAGGAGCTAATTCTATTCCCAGAACAAACTTTCAACTGTTTGTTTGTTTGTTTGTTTGTTTGTTTGTTTTCTAATTGTAGTAGAAACACTGAGAGGTTCTAACATTGCATTGATTTGTCAGTTTCTCATCTTCCCACTAGCTCTAAGACTAACAAGCAAATGTTCATTTCTCCATTGGAACAAGGATAATTGTCCTTTTTCTATTATAGAAAACCTAAGACACGTGATAGTTAGACAATTCTCAAAGTTACTGCAGGAAATATATTTGAAACAGGAGCATCACCCATATAAGCACAGAACTCAGAGAGAGTCCCAGTCCTCTGCCGTACGATGTTAAAAATCCCTTTCATAGGTTTACTAAAGTCCGGTACTTGTCACTACCCAATTTAAAGGTTATTCTAGAATCTCACTGCAGAAATTGCTAGAAACTGTTTTCTTGTTTCATTCCTAAAAGTATTCATCCCATTTATATGTTTGTATCTTAAGTAATACTACAGGGCTTTTATTATGACAAGGGGATTCCTCTTCCTCTGCAAAATAGAGCGTATTATTAAGTAATAGGATAAAGCAGTTCACTAATTGCTCTGCTCCTTTATCTCGTCTGAACCAGAGATAAGTAAATGTTTATTCATTCCTTTGTGTAAATAGTTTATATTGTTAAATTCATGTAAAACATGGATATAATATTTTTAAAGTCTTAGCATACTAATACAAGAATATTAGTAAAGACCAAACTCTGAGATACATTTGCAGTTTGGTTGCTTTCCTAAATGCTATATACTGTACAAATTGTATTGGTATTTACTAATTAAACCTCACAAATTATTATAATTTCAAGTAAGATTTTACTTGAGTTTTAACTGAAATAATTGTCTGTTTCTTAGGGAGTCCTTAACCAAGAGTAGATAAGAATAATAATCACTTTGAAAAAATAAAAGTACTCTACGAACTAGAATTAATTAATGTTGTAGCAGTCATGAAGTGCTGCTGTTGTGATTATTTAATATGTTTTTGTAGTACAGTTAACTAGGATGGGAATTTCTAGAAGCATTTTTACTTTTGTAAAAAGTAAATGCCACAAGACACATGGATAAAACTTCAACAAAGATGGATAAATCAGCATACCCGGAAGCTATGTTACATGGTTATAGACTCTGAACAAATCAGTGGCATATGGGAGTAAAGCTGATGAAAATATTTCTAGCCATATGCTTTAGTAACCCAACCCAGTGAGCCAAATTCAAAATATCTGCTAATGGTGCAACTAACTGACATTGATTTACATGTACATATTGATGAGATACTGAAGGGTATCTCAGTGCTTAGGTACTGAGGGTGAGTAAACTGGGTTAAATTTCTTTTTTCTATTCTTGCCTCCTGTGTAAAACTAAGCAAATTATTTTGAGGCGTTTTCATGAAAACTTTGAAGTTCTAAGTTGCAAATAGTTTTGAGTACCACATCCTGAGCTCTGATCATCCAACATGTTTGTCTACATAGTATAATATTTTAAAATCCTTTTAAAATTATTTTTTGCCATTCTAGATGATGTAAGGAAAAAAAGATTTGTTTGACTCTTTACTTTTGGGGAATTATAGTTAGTTTTTAGTAGAAAATAGGTTTCATCAATCTGAATTCATTAATCAAAAAAGATTTAATGAACTTATGCTACTCCATAAGTCTACACAAGTCTAAGGAGCCTGATGGGATCCACTCAAGGGTACTGAGCAAGCTGGCAGAAGTGCTCACCAAACCACTTTCAATCATTTATCAGCAGTCCTGGCTAACCGGGGAGCTCCCAGTTGACTGAAGGCTAGCAAATGTGACGCCTATGTACAAGAAGGGCTGGAAGGAGGATTTGGAGAACTACAGGCCTGTCAGTCTGACCTCGGTGCTGGGGAAGGTTATGGACCAGTTCATCTTGAGTGCCATCACACGGCACATACAGGACAACCAGGTGATCTAGCCCAGTCAGCATGGGTTTATGAAAGGCAGGTCCTGCTTGACTAACCTGAACTCTTTCTATGACCAGGTGACCCGCCTAGTGGATGAGGGAAAGGCTGTGGATGTTGTCTAGCTTTAGTAAAGCCTTTGACACCTTTTCCCACAACAACAACATTCTTCTAGAGAAATGGGATGCTCATGGCTTGGATGGGCGTACTCTTCGCTGAATAAAAAACTGACTGTATGGCTGAGCCCAAAGAGCTGTGGTGAATGGAGTTAAATCCAGTTAGCAGCCAGTCACAAGTGGTGTTCCCGAGGGCTCAGTATTGGGGCCAGTTCTATTTACTAGCTTTATCAATGAATGATCTGGATTGAGGGGATCGAGTGCTCCCTCAGGAAGTTTGCAGATG
>VZTQ01000862.1:0-19909 GCA_013400755.1 Pelecanoides urinatrix | reverse complement strand
GCTGGTTGACAGCCGGCTGAACATGAGCCGGCAGTGTGCCCAGGTGGCCAAGAAGGCCAACGGCATCCTGGCCTGTATCAGAAACTGAGTGGCCAGCAGGAGTAGGGAGGTGATCGTGCCCCTGTACTCGGCGCTGGTGAGGCCGCACCTCGAATCCTGTGTTCAGTTTTGGGCCCCTCACTACAAGAAGGACATGGAGGTGCTGGAGCGTGTCCAGAGAAGGGCAACGAAGATGGTGAAGGGCCTGGAACACAAGTCTTATGAGGATCGGATGAGGGAACTGGGGTTGTTTAGCCTGGCGAAGAGGAGGCTGAGGGGAGACCTTATCGCGCTCTACAACTACCTGAAGGGAGGTTGTAGTGAGGTGGGGGTTGGTCTCTTTTCCCAAGTAACAAGTGATAGGACGAAAGGAAACAGCCTCAGATTGCACCAAGGGAGGTTTAGATTGGACACCAGGAAAAAATTCTTTACTGAAAGAGTGGTCAGGCCTTGGAAGAGGCTGCCCAGGGAAGTGGTGGAGTCCCCATCCCTGGAACTATTTAAAAGACATGTAGATGAGGTGCCTAGGGACATGGTTTAATGGGCATGGGGGTTGACGGTTGGACTCGATGACCTTAGAGGTCTTTTCCAACTTTAGTGATTCTATGATTCTATGATTCTAAGACGAAGGCATAATAGAAATATACACATTAACAGAGACTGAAATCTCGAAATCTCAAAGAGAACTAGAGAGGCTGAGATGTGAGGTACTAATGAGAGTTGGACACCAATCTATCCAACTAGGAGATGGATGAAGTGGGAAAACAGATTTTAAGTGTGTTAAGTTGGAGTACTGAAGACTTAAACCTATAAACCTATATAGAAAGGAATTTTCTAACCTGGCTATTGGTTTTAGGACATATCAGTTTTTGGATATCGAAACTGAAATATTGTGAAGTCTTGGGTTTAACAAAATGAATATCGCTGACAATCTAGAAAACAGGCCTTGTGATGGTATCTCAATAGTGAAAGCATTAAAAGACAAGAAGTAATTTGTTAATTGAGGTCACAGAACATTCACAGGTACTTTTAATTTAACACATAGCTTGTTATTCTGATGTTGGTAGTTACAATGATGTTTTTTTGCTGTGTTGTTTTTTTTTTTTTTTTAAATGTGATGGCATGTTCTCTCCCAGGTTGAAAATATTACATTTTTCTATATGAAAGAAAAAATATTCTTCCATAATGAAAATATATTCAGAAAACACATGATATGGTTATAAATTATATGTCTGCTACATTCAAAATTGAAACAACTGAAAATGTTTAAAAGAAAATAATTGTGAACATGTTTTCTTTAGATATCATTATATTTAGATAATTAAAATTATATTTGTAGTGACTTTTGCCTTGAACTATATAAAAGGTGATATGTCAGAAAAAAAATGCCAAAGGATGCTCACAGTAATCAGAGCTAGATGCATACTGACTCTTCAATTATATATTTCTGTGTATGTATTTATACATATCATATATAACATATATATCATAAACACATGTTCAAAACAGCAGCATTGATTTTACTCAAACTACTAAAATCATTCATCTTAGAGCAAATATTAAAGGCTCATCAAGGAAAAAAAAAATCTGCTTCCAAAAAAATTTTGGAACTGAAAGTAGAGCTGTTTTTTTTTATTAATCACTGCTGATGTGAAAAAAATATTATCTAGTAAGTAAACTGGGAAGAACAGGGTGACTTTAATAGAAAGTGAGTGGGCAGAAAGCATGATAACATAACTCAAAAATGCCAAGATGATTGAAAAAAAGGATAGAAAGAATGTTTTTCATGCCTACTATAAAAAAGATAAGGAATATTTTAACAAAGGACTCCTAGTTAATGGTTTGGGCTTTTTAAAAGTGAGGATATCAAAGTGTAAAATGAATTAAATAGGAAGGTTACACCATCTTCATAACTAGAGATCTTTAAAAATAGTTTTGATTAATATGTGAGATGTAAGAAAGAACAAGATATTTGCTTCCAGACCTATTTTCTGTGGTTCTAACACAGAAATTACTCATATTCCTGATAAATATTTTTTGGCAAAGTATACTGTAATTATTTTAAAGCAGGTTCTAAAGACAAAGGACTTAATCACTGAAGACAAAGGACTCCATCTAATACTATGTAATAACCCATTTACTCTTCACAGCAGCACTCCTGTAGCAAGTTCAAGGACAAGTTCAGATTGGTACCACAAATAATAGTGCAATTCAAGTTAAATTGAAAATGTGTGAAATATATAAACAATGTTTTGGAGAAGCATGTAGGCAAGAAAAAATATAATAAGCAGGTTGAGGCGTTAATTGCATTCACTGTGCCTGAGTATATTTATACCCATAGATGCTTCAAAGAAAAGAAGTGTAATACATCCAGTAATACAATTTCCTCTTCAAAGAAGCTGTGGAGCACATACATTCATACACAGAAACAATGATGGTATTGGGGAAGAGAAAAATTAAATTATATGAAGTGAAAATGATAAATAAAATTAAACAATTCCATAGCTGTTCTTCAATTAAACAGTAAGTAAGTCCTATCATAATGGATTTTATCAAATGAAAGCCAGCCAGGTCTGTTATGCTTATTCTAACTGGTCCTTATGTGACAGACAAAGGACCTGTAAATACTCTGAACCAAAGGGATTCCAAAGGTTACAACTTGTCCAGTGATTAATCTGGGAGTCAGATCTGTATCCTATTTCCTCTTCTCCTTACAAAAAGGAAATGTAATTATGTGGGCTTGCAGCTGATTGATTGCTTGTGGATTTGACATAAGGTGACACTGCTATGAAGGGATTGGAGAGCATTTTGGAACATTGAGTTGTCACAGAACTGCCAGTGGCAGGTGCCTGTCTTCTGTCACGATGAGACAGATTAACCCACTGTGGATTTGGATACTGGGGTTTATTTAAGAACCGCTGAGATTAGAGATTTTACCCTTCTTGATTATTTAGCATACTTGCTCATTCATCTATCATGCTTGCCAAAAGGGAGTTCATAATCATAAAGAGGTCCTTTAGAGGAGCTGGGTGCCACTGAATGGGATCTAAATTATTCAGCCCTTGAGTGAGTAGTTGTGCAACATTATATTTTTCAAAAGACAGTTCAAATCAATGAAAAAACCATAATGGGATGAATTTTAACTCCTGACTTGATTACCTTCATAACTTCATTTTAGTCAGTGGAAATCTAGAGCTCTATGCAGTTAGTAAAACACAGGCAGATGTCCTAGAGTATCTGGGACAAGTGCACCAGGCTATGAGAATGACACAGAATTTATGAGATGGCCATTGCCGTCTTTACTACTGCTTAAGGCTAGAAATCCTATAGAAACTGAAATTACATTAGACATCTGTCTTTATGCAAATAAATACCACTCTAAGAGTAAAACTCAGTTGTCTCCATTTAAGTATATGATGTGATTTGAGATGCCTTGGGCTATTAAAAACATGGTACTGGAAACCAAAATATTTCTGGAATGACAGCCGGAGTTTTTACTTACTTGGAAGTGGTAAGCTTACTTTTATTGATAACTGAGTACACAGGACCCTCACCCAAGTTGTGTGAGTCACAGGTTCAAGCCTCTTTCATCTCTGAACAGATTCAAACATGCATCTTTCACTGACCTGTAAATTATTTTAGGTAATAGCATAGCCTACTTATGTTGAATCTGTGCAAAATAATAATATATTTGGCCAATAAATTATCATTAAAAAGAAGCATTATGGTATAGCTTAGCAATTGAATTACTTACAAAGGCTCAATTTTTTTCTGAAATGTGTTTTCACATTTTATGAGGTTAGTTTGTTTTTGTTTAAGGCCAAATAATATTAACAGTGTAGCCAGTGTAGCTATTTGCAAAATAAGATCCTACTGAATAAAATACGGTTAAAATCCAACTCAGAGGGTTCTATTCCAGCTTTCACTGAATAATATAATCCTTACTGGCAGTAACAGAAATCAAGGAATGAGAAAAAAAGACCATTGCTGCAACTGCATACATTTTCAAATTTATTACTAATTTCAGTATATTTTCATGTAAGCGTAATATGAACAAACTTGAAGAGAAGACTATCATTGCTAGTATTGTTGAAAATATACTGTTCTCTCTTTGTTCCATATAAAATCAGAAAATAATTAGATTAGCACAATTAGAGGATAAAAATTGTCCTTCTTAGTGTTAAAGTATAGCCTATGAAAATTCTGTGAGGCTGCAGAAAGATGGCAGTTGTATTATTTCATGGTTATAGTCTGAAGTTTTCGGTGTCTGTAAGAATAACACATTTTCAGAGATTACAGCATAAGTGACACTGTGTGGCTAAACTATTTAGCTCCAACTCATCAATAACATCAGTTAGCATTGTCTAAGGATAGCGCTTAAATGTTTTCAAAAATAGGAATTATGGTGAGATTTTGGTGGAAATTTCCATGACATCCACATTAATAGCTCTGAATGAATTAGTAATGATCACTATTAACACAGTGAATATCAAATGTGTTGATAATGACAGGACACTTAAAATGAAACAGAGACATAATATAATAAATTCTGATATTATGAATTCATGTGGTGCTTATCCTAATGCCAATGATCATAGTTAATTCATTTGGTATTTTCACGGGTGGAATATGCCCACTTCTGATGGAGATGCAATATAAGTATCAATAATGATGTCCTTAGTGTCAATGTCCTACTCTGTTTACATGAAACAAATGAAAACTGATTATTACAATAAATCAACTGGTTTCTCAGCAAATAAAATAGAATCATATTTGCCTTTAACCACAAAACCAAACAAAATGAAATGAAACAAAACCAAATAAAAAAAGGAACTGCCATTTGCCCTTGCATAAAGCTATTGTTTTATAGCCTCTGCTAGCTGAGGGATCACACTCCTGCTGTTCACAACATGGAAGATTATAATGAATATGAGTGGGAAAAATTACTGGAAAATTAACATAATTTGTTGGTTTGAATATCAAAAAGAAATCAGCTGCATACAGAAGGAATACATTGAGTACTGAGTGGTAGTTATCCCAAAAGTATTATCACCTTAATCTATTAGTGACAGTAAAAAACAGTTTACATTGGGGAGAAAAAAAATAAGGTAGCCCAAGAATCTATGATGGATTCTAAAATAATTCTCATAGGTTAAATTTATTTTCATCTCCATCTGAGGATGATAAACACTCTGGATAAAGTCCTCATATAAGCTCAAGATACCATGTGCCCCAGTGTAACCAGAAAGAAAAGCAGCTTTACCACACATAAAAGCTACACTATCTTCTCTTATTTTTTTAAAATGTAACAAATGGTATCTACTTGCCTGTAAGAAATTATCTTTTCATTCCTAAACTGGTATGAAACCCGTAGGTCATAAAAATCCACAGGGAATCTTTCTTTTTAGTATATCTATCCAATATACTATGAAAATCTTTATTAGTTATTCACAGCACATAGGCATTTTTTAATTGGAACATCCTGATAGAAGCAGTAATAAGCCAATTAAATGATAGTCCTAATGATCAGAATTTATCAGTGTACATATCGCATGCATACACTTTTATTTCATAAATGACAGTAAAAATCATGTCTTAGACATTCACTATTGAGTTTAAAATAAAGTATTTTTAAAGTAATTTTAAAATAAAGTCCTTTAATTACTTGTGATTATTAAAGGATTTTAACCTTTTCTTTATATTTCATTCTTTTCTATACCAGGATATCTTCAATGAGCCTTACGGCCACTAGAAGATTACCTGTATGACTACCTTCCATTCACTAACATAGGAAAGATCCTGATCTCCAAAGCGAGGGCATGTATATCTTCATGTTTCTTTTATAATGGAGTTAGTATTAACATGGCTTTTAGTATTTAATCTTTACACTCACTGGCTACACAGAGTTGTTTCATTGTTAGGGAAAGCTTACTTGGTTAGGTGTTTTTACTTATGTATTAGGGTAGCTGGGATGAGGCTAATTTCATTGTATGTGTTTTCAAAATTTCTTTCAAGTAATTTCTCCCTTAATTTTGGACCCATTTCTTGCTCTTCAGGGTAAGTGTAAAACACTTAAAATACTTTAGAAGGGTCTAAAACGTAGAAAAAAATGTAGAAAGTAGAGGGGACTAAATTGTAGAAAAAAAGACAAACCAAGAACATTTGTTCTGGAAAGCTACAATGTTTTCTAGATAATTACTGTGAGTAGCCTTACAAATAACACCAGTTTACCATTTAAATGGACATTTAGCCATTGTTAAAAGTAATTGGATATACTGTGCTGATTCTGTTCTGTAGTGATTATTCCAGTAAAAGAGATTTAACTGGATGTCAATTAAAGGTCAAATCTTGTTCCCAGTGAATTCAATGTAAGTTTAATCCTTGATTTCAGCAGGACTAGCATTTCATTTTAATGAGTTATATGTTAGTATAGATAATATAAACCTAATAAAATATTGCCACAAGGCAAACCTAGCCTGCTTTTAAAATGCAGATCGGCAAATCTTTATCCAGGTGGTCTTACCTGAAGTTACTTCAAACTATGGAAAGGATTTGAAGGTAGTTTTGTATCTATGTATTTGCTTTTGAATTTTTCAATACTATTTGAGTTCAGAACTATTATGATTCAGAAGATTCATATAATCCTCTATCTTTGCATGGTTTTTGCTTTCTTGAGAAAAAGAGGAAGGTTCCTGGAGGAAAAAAAAAGAACAAAAAAAAAGGAGTGATCAAAACGGATGTAAAATCAAGTGTGTTTTAATTCATATTCCTCCCCCTAGGTTTTGTACCAAAAGAGATTAAAGAGAAGTTATGATCATATGTTTCTCCATACAAATGTAAGTCTAAAACCAACACTGTGGTCATACTTATGATGCCTGAATTGCTGTTGTTTGTGTGAGCACTTGGGTGCATCTTAAGAAGCCAGAAGGATTTACGTACTGTATATTCACAGGCACTGAGTGATGCTACATTACAAGTATGCTTTCCTAGTATTGCATGACACTCACAGAGCATGGAATCTGGAATCCTCTACAAATGTGCAAACAACTGTGCATCTCAGATGCATCTGACACAGTCAGCATCTGACCAACTGCACATTGGCTGCTGACTAGCAAAAGCCCTTTTCAAAATCAGGATCCAGAATTTTGAGGTCTGTGGCTGCATCTACAGTGTCAAATGAAACCAGCCCATAAAGTGTCTCCTGTCTCCAAGACAAAGTGGTACCCCAGATTACTCAGGGGCAGCCTCTCTATTGCAGATTGATTATGTCCAGAGCATCTAACACACAATTTTGAATCTCTTCTGGGGCCATTGTGATGCCCTTGTGGTATTAAAACATGACAGTTATTTCCTGTGAGGTGTGCTTTTTTTTTCTTTTTTCTTCTCCCATTACAAAGTGTGCAAATAGTATCAGAGCTGCATGGCAATCATCTGTGCGATGCCTTCATAACTTACTTTTAGGACATGTGTTTCTTATACTTGGAATATGGAGGTTATGAAGAGTTGTTTGATCTGCAAAGTCCAATGGGAGTGTGTTGAAGGTCTATGTAAGGCAGAGGGAGCCAAGCCTGGAATAGTACTGTCTAAATTACCTTTTAGGAAAGAGTTAATCTTAACCTCTGAACTGTGACTGGGCACTGTGTCAGAGCGTGTTAAGTTGCACAAAATCACGCCAGTAAATATGTCAAAATAAAATAAAAAATATTACAAAAAAAAAAAAAACCTATAACTGATCAGTGGATCAGTGCTTGTGCTTGTTTCCTGATAATTCTTCATTTAGCAGTATAAATAAAGGCCTCGTTTTCCACTTTCTTTTCTTAGCTGTCTCTGCTTAACAAAAGTAATAGCAAATCTAGTTAACTACATAAAATTATTCTTGAATGACTAGTCTTTTCTCTTTCCAGTGTCATTGTTTTGAGGATCACATCTTCATCACTTACAATTTGTTTGCAGTATGAATGAACAGGAATGTTCTCCACCAAGTGAAGACCCTTTGCTAGATATAGTATGAAGATTTTCACTTTGCAGGTCATTGTGCAAATACAAATTAAGTAAATGCAAAGAAAATTAATGATAAAAAAGTCAGAAAATAAAGTCACTACAACTTTGGCCCAAGATCAGTTCACAAGGAATGGAGAAGGAACAGAGCTAACAGTGAAAAGAATCAATAGATGGCAGGCAAATTCTATCTTTTATATAGGTGGATCATGTGCTTATAATTAATAGTTTCTAGTTGTATAGAAGAGAACAACAGAACAATACATCAATAAAGATAATCTGTTCATCTTATACGTAGTATGGCTGGCAACACAGCAACATTTTTTATGGGGGTTTGATAATTTCTATTGAACATGAATTTTAGGCATGTTGCAAAAGATTTGTTTTAAACAACTGAACTCTTCAAAAGTGCTATAGTATTCAGTAATGAAAAAAAAAAGAAAATATCATGAGCACTACTATATATTTATCTGTTTTATTTATTTTTTTAGTCTTGGTTCTGTTGGCAGTATATGCCTATACTAAAAAAATAAATTTTTTTACTACAAACACGATGCCACTGGAGCTAAAACGTCAATTCCTGCCTTACAGTACTGGGCGCCAAATTCTGACAGGCATATGGAAGCAGGTCTAATGCTAACTCCTCCAAAATAGCAGCACAGATGTGTTACCAAAATATCATTTGTATGCTGGGTATGCATAGTATTTTCACACATTAAATGTACACACAATCTGCAGGCAGATGACATGGCTGGATGATGCACCAGATACATAAGTGTGAGGTCAGGAATAATGCTAAGCCACTTATCTGTGCAGTGCTACATGGTATATTTCAGCTATTTTGGTTGTTAGTCTGATGTATAAAATGGATTGTTAGTATTTTTTATTTCATAAGAGAAAAAGCCCCTAACATGATGATACAGACATGAATATATTTCCCAGAAATGGAAATTTTCACAGTGGATGGTCTAAACCTCCAGTGAAGGGAGGAATAGGCCATTATTGTGTCTGCACTGGAAGACCATGGCTTAAACAGAAAGACAAAAAAAAATCCAAACCAAGCATTAAAATTACATTTTCCTCACGCACACACATGCACACATGAAGACTACAATTATGCAACAGAGAGGTGGTAACATTTGCAATATTAGCATTGGAGTGTGTGAAAAAATAACCTGTTTAGTGTAGTGTTAGTGTGACATTCATCTAAAAACATAAATTTATGCACTGCCTAGCAGGTAGCCTAAACAAAAACCAAGGTAGGAAAACTAATGTTCCATGAAAAATGATATACAGAGAGAAAGAAAATGTGTAACTAAGTGCTACACTGCTTTCTGTTTCTCTCTGAGTTTCAGAGAAGTGTCTGGCAAATCTTTTCATAATGATCTTTCTGATAATCCCAAATACAACTTTTCTAAAGAATACACTCTAGATGCCTCATCTTCTTTCTAGAATAGAGAGAGAAAAGAACTGTACCCATAAGTCATGTTTACATTCTCTCTTTTCTCAGAGGAGTTTTATTCTTCGTGGAGAACTTATTTATTTATTTATTTATTTATTTATTTATTTATTTATTTATTTATTTATGTAGTAACTATTATCGGGAGCTTACAGCTACATAATAATGTTTTTCAATTACTATTTATTAGTTGCAGAGTATATTTTTACAGTATTTATGCACTTTCTCAAATCTGTAAGAATTCAAGAAGTATGCTGGCTCATGACTTAGCTGCCAGCTCCCAAAATATCTTTTTTCACTACTGAAAGGTGTTTTGATGAATGTCTTTCTAAGACAGAAGTTTGAATTAATTTCATAGAATTATATTTTAATACTGTGGTAGATGTCAAGACTCATAGTAAAAATTATCTGCATCTTCTATTCTGATGTATCTACTGCTTTTTGTCATGATTGTGTCTCTATCTGCAACAGAATTTGTAGAAATTAGGTAATTTTCTGCTTAAAAAATGAAGTTTGTTTAAGCTTTTCTTCTATATGACCTGCTTGAGCCAAAATGTATAACTTTACTGTCTGTGGTAAGCACTTGCAAGTAATTGCACTTGCTAGTACTTAAAGTAGGATATTTAGACAAGGAACAATTAACAGTAAAGAGTACATTTCAGAAACAATTCAAAGGAGTTCAGCCTCTTATAGAAAACAATGAAAGCTACATAAAGTACTGATTTTCAGGAAGGGCTAGGATAAGATACGGCTAGGATAGGGAAGCTTTGCCACCTGTGTGCTGTGAGCTCCACATCACCTGGCAGACTGCTCATGCACACAACTGTTAGCTGCAGCCACTTCTGCTCTAACAAGCACATAGACAATATTAGAAAATATGCAAATGTCTTATTTGGGTAAAGCACACCATTTGTATGTTTAAGAACTTTGCTGGATCAGGACCAGAGTCCTGAGTAACTTATGGGACTAAGTGACTACACATATCACAGAAAAGCTGAGAATGGAAACAGGGAGTTTTCTGTTATATTGTTAGTGTTCAAAGCAAAAAGATATTTTCTTTATTTTTGGCAGAGCTGTACTCCTGTCCATTGACAACATTGTTTAAAAACAGTGATTAACAAATTTGTTTCAATTTTAGATAGAGGAATTACTGACAATATGCTAATTTAAATTTATATACTAAAGAATGTAACTCAGAACAATGTAGGCAATCCATTATTGAGCCTTAAAACCACACCAATACCCAACAATTCTGTTTTGGTTTTGTGTTGATTTTGGTTTTGTTTCTGTTTAATTGGCTGGCATGTCTCCAATCCAGATAGTTCTTTTATATTTCTAATAGCTTGCATTAACTTAGCTTTAATTATTCAGTTAATGCCATTAATCACCTTACAGTGATTTAATAAGAAAAAATTAACAATTATGTTTTTGAAACAATGAGAGCTATATAATAAGGCCAACCTGCAAATTGTTTGCTTTTTTTTTTTTTTTTTGTAAAACTTCCACGTGATCTTAACATTCTTCTGCTCTCTTTCTTTATTAATTACACCAGTGCACTGTACTGGGATTTGAATTTTCCAAACATAAAAATAATTAAATGTAATCAACATCAGCAGCTTTTGTATTCAGAACAGGATCAGTTGGAAATTGTTTGGTTAAGCTGGTATATTCTCCATGAAACCTATTCCAATTGTCTTTTCATTGTCTAAATCACAATTAATTTAGTGGCAATATTTTAAAAATATGTTCTACCTTTATCATCTGAAAGAGACAAAATGGAAGAGGATTGCAGACTGATTAGAAAAGAAAAAGAGATTATCAGGTAGTGTACACCGTATATATCACATGAAGAAATTATATCTTTGTATCCATCTAAAAGGAAATATCATTTATTTTATATTCATTTGTTGTTAACATTCCGTTAGAAGTTCTAGCAATTACAGAGCCAAACTCAAATCAGATAAAGTTTTAAAGCCATATATAGCCTTCCACGGAGATGTATAAAAACCTAAATCTATGGGTTAGGAACTTTACTATCTGAAGGTGCTGCCATCTTAAAGGAGGTGAGCAAAAATATTGTAGGACTGAGCATTTATTTGTTTTGTGAGTATCTTATAAGCTTCAGTTTATTTATCAGCACAGTGAAGTTGACAAAGTCTGACAGACAAGATGCTGCAACAATACATCACTTTTACTTTACCCATGTTTATATGGTAATTTACAAATAGATACAAGTAAGCTCATGTGGTGTTACAGACCAGCCTGTCGCTAGCCAGATGCTCGTCAGCTCCAACCGGGAAGCCTTGAAGGCAAGTTAGCATGGTGCTACAGCTGAGCTTCTGTCTCTACGCACAGCTTGTTATTCTGGGCTTGGCACTGCTCTATTTGTGACTAAACAGCTGTTAGAACTAAAAATAACTTTGGAAGAAAACTGAATCCTGAGGAAAAAAAAAAAGGCTACAGGTGAGGAACTACCTGGATCCTGGTTAGATCACTAATGTTAGCACAGCTGGAAAAATGGGGGTAGCTGTCCAGGGTCTGCATGCTAAATTAGCTCACTTTGACAGAGATGAATGGAGGTAAATCTGTTACTAGATGGCTGAGCCTAACACCAGCAGATGCTTTTAATTTAAGAGATGAATTTAGAAGTTGTACCACTGTTAATTCTAAATGTGATCAGCCAACTTCAGACATCTTTCACGTTTATGTCCTGAACGCCTTTATTTTAATCTGACCTCAACACTGCAAAAATGTATATGACTTCAGCAGAAGCAGCCAGCATATTAAGCACATTATGGAATCAGGGTCAGGATCTAAGTATTATGTATGTGGATATAATAACCATATGACACTAAATAATTATTAAACCTCTAACCTGCATTAAGTCATGCTTCTTAAGTTTACACCCAAATATTTTAAAAACTCAGAGTCACTTAAGAAAAGCTTTAACACAGTAAATCTGCCAGAAATCTAATTTCTTGTTCTCAGCTACAGTTTAGTAATAGTTGGAGAATCTGATTATTCTAATCAATTCCAAAACTGCAAGGTGTCTCAGTGAATATATTTCAAAGACAGAAGTTTTCATGAAAGTACATTATAACATTGTGATAGATGTAAAGTTCTTTATGGTAAAAATTGATCTGTATCTTCTATTTTAACTATAGAATAGAATCATAGAATAACTTAGGTGGAAGGGACCTCTGGAGGTCTCTAGTCCAACCCCTTTACTCAAAGCAGGTTCAATAAGATCAGGTTGCTCAGGACCATTTTCAGTCAATTCTTGAACACCTCCAAGGTTGGAAATCCCACAACCTTTCTGGGCAACCAAGTATTTTACCACCTTTATGGTAAAAAAATTTCTTTCTTACATCTAATCAGAATTTCACATGTTCCAAACTGTGACCAGTGCCTCTCACCCTTAATCTACTTTTGCTTTTGCTATGAATGTGTTTACCTGTGACAATATTTGTAAAAACAATGTAGTCTTTTGTTTGAACAATGTAGTATGTATAAGCCTTTCTTATATATGGCCTGCTTGGGAGAAATATATGACTTAGACTACAAAATAGATCAAGGGAGGAATGGGCCATTATTGTGTCTGCACTGGAAGACCATGGCTTAAACAGAAAGTGAGAAAACTAATGGATCAAGATAAAGACAGTTTAATAAGTGAAAGAAAGAGAAAAAGAAAACCCCAAGTGATGCAAAAACAATCACTCAGCACCTGCCACAAGCAAACTGATGCACAGACAGACTCTAAGTAATGGCCATCTTGGAAGACAACCACCATTCTTCCTTTATCTCCAGTTTTTATTGCTAACTATGACATTTTCATAGAATCACAGAATCATTAAGGTTGGAAAAGACCTCTAAGATCATCCAGTCCAACCATCAACTCAACACCACCATGCCCACTAAACCATGTCCCTAAGTGCCTCATCTACACATCTTTTAAATAGTTCCAGGGATGGGGACTCCACCACTTCCTTGGGCAGCCTGTTCCAAAGCCTGACCACTCTTTCAGTAAAGAATTTTTTCCTAATGTCCAATCTAAACCTCCCTTGGTGCAACTTGAGGCCGTTTCCTCTCGTTCTATCGCTAGTTACTTGGAAGAAGAGACCAACCCCCACCTCGCTAAAACCTCCTTCCAGATAGTTGCATAGAGCCGTAAGGTCTCCCCTGAGCCTCCTCTTCTCCTATTCTGCAGCCTAAACAGACTGTAGCCGCTCCTCATAAGACTTGTTCTCCAGATGCTTCACTAGCTTCGTTGCCCTTCTCTGGACACACTCCAGCACCTCAATGTCCTTCTTGTAGTGAGGGGCCCAAAACTGAACACAGGATTCGAGGTGCGGCCTCACCAGCGCCGAGTACAGGGGCACGATCACCTCCCTACTCCTGCTGGCCACTCAGTTTCTGATACAGGCCAGGATGCCGTTGGCCTTCTCGGCCACCTGGGCACACTGCTGGCTCATGTTCAGCCAGCTGTCAACCAGCACCCCCAGGGCCTTTTCCTCTGGGCAGCTTTCCAGCCACTCTTCCCCAAGCCTGTAGCGTTGCCTAGGGGGTGTTGTGACCCAAGTGCAGAACCCAGCACTTGGCTTTGTTAAGTCTCATGCAGTTGGCCTCAGCCCATCGATTCAGCCTCTCCAGGCCCCTCTGCAGAGCCTTCCTGCCCTCCAGCAGATCAACACTCCCGCCCAGCTTGGTGTCATCTGCAAACTTCCTGAGGGAGCACTTGATCCCCTCATCCAGATCGTTGGTAAAGATATCGAACAACACTGGCCCCAAAACTGAGCCCTGGGGAACACCGCTCGTGACCGGTGTCCAACTGGATTTTACTCCATTCACCACAATATTTTGGGCCCAGCCGTCCAGCCAGTTTTTTACCCAGTGAAGAGGGTACCTGTCTAAGTCATGAGCTGCCAGCTTCTCTAGGAGAATGCCGTGGGAGACAGTGTCAAACGCTTACTAAAANTCTTCCAAAGGTGATAAACTCTCCTTTTCTTCTTGAGTCCCAGCAAAAGCTCCCTATTCAGCCAGGCCAGTTGTCTTCCCTGCCCATTCTTCTTACGGCACATGGGGACAGCCTGCTCCTGCGCCTTTAAGACTTCCTTCTTGAAGAATGTCCAGCTTTCCTGGACCTCTTTGCCCTTCAGGACTGCCTCCCAAGGGACTCTCTTAACCAGTGTCCTGAACAGGCCACAGTCTGTCCTCCAGAAGTCCATGGTAGTGGTTTTGCTGACCCTCCTCCTTACTTCACCAATAAGTGAGAATTCTGTCATTTCATGGTCACTAAGCCCAAGATGGCCTCTGACCACCACATCTCCCACCATTCCTTCTCTGTTTGTAGATAACAGGTCAAGCGAGACACCTCCCCTGGTAGGCTCACTTACAGTATGGAATATCACTTTGACCAATTTGGGTCAACTCTCCCAGCTGTGTCCTCTCCCATCTTCTTGCCCACCCCCAGCCTATTCACTGGGGGGACAGAATGAGGAAAAAAAAAGAGAAACTTTGATACTGTACAAGCACTCTTTAACAATAACCAAAACACTGATGTGTTAACAACACTATTTTAGCCACAGATCCAAAATACAGCACCATATGGTCTGCTATTAAAAAAGTTAACTCCATCCTGGTCAGAACCAGTACAAAAAGTAATCCAAAAGTTCCACTTTTCAGCTGAAAAATACCAACAAAATTTTAGTATCTCGAATACTTCATCTTTATATACTTGAAAATAATCCTCATATAACCTGCACAGAAATCCAAAGGGGAGGAAGGAGGGAGTTGGACAGACAACCAAAGAAACTGAAGGCTCTGGTACAAATGTTCTCTATTTTATTCATGTATTCATTTGAAATATGATGCAAATTTTTCACTGTGATACCTGTGAAGAATTTCCAAGTTTTGCATATGAAGAATTGCTACTAAATAATTCAAAGTTTTTCTAATTTTTATGTTTATATATATATTCTTTAGTCATATCTCCCAAGAGATCTTTGCGTTCTTATTTAACAACAGTTTATAGTCTTAGAGTGTACTTGTCTTAGCTTCAGTTTGCTACTATAACAAGCCTGAAGAGGTTAGAAAAGTAGGAAGAAGCAAATTGTTCTACAGCAGCTGTAAAATCAGATAGCTCCATAGATTTTATTGCAGCTATACTACTTATGCTCTTTTCAGGTACAAGTATTTACTATCTCTGTAGCTCTCTAAGAGAAGACTTAAGAGTCCAACGCACTTTGTTCAGATTTTCTCTATTGCCAATGGATATAGATGGGTGCTTCCAAAGGGTAGTTAATCTAATTGTATGAAAAGTAAAATTTTCTAGAAGTTCCTGTGTCAAATCATCTTGATAACAACTTAGAACTTAAAACTTATCTTTTAAATGGCTGAAGCTGGATCAGATTAAATCCCACTCCTGCTGTCTGTATATCTAATGGAAGAAATGCATTTTATTATCTCTTACACATTCTTTGTTCTGATACTACTGTTTTCCAGAGACTTCTGGAAGAAAATAAAAACCAGGATTCAAGGTTATATTTTTGTCAAGAATTTCTTTTCTGAACATTTCAAGGGTGAGTTTTTATCATTCCTGGCACTTAGAGGTTGGTTTCAGCAATTCTGACATAGTGTAAGGAAACAGATGTTATCAGCAGGGGAGTATACACAGAACAGAATGACTTTATATTAGTATGTAACAAAAATGTTCTGCTGAAAATAAGTGTAAGGAGTATCATAACAAAATAAAACAAAAGCCCAAGGAGGACAGTACCTGGAAACCTGAATCTATCACTTTTATGTATATAATGAATGCTGTAGGTTTAATAAAACTTCAGCTATCAAATTTATGACAGTTGTAAATGCCAATAAACTGTGTCTCGGTATGCTTATAAATGTATTTGAAAATGTACATCACACTTTCAGAGGTTCAGGACAAGCACAATTCACTTTGATAAGAACAGGATCTTGAAGTTCTCAGCCACTTATGTTTAGAAGCATATAAAGGATTTATGTGCTGTAAGCCACCCTTTGTTGAAAAGTTTTGGCCTCTATATTTTCTGTAACATGCAAACACACATGAAGTTTGGCAGATCTAAAAAATAAAAGAAGCCCTGCACTAGGATTTTCATGTGTATACTAAAGCAAGCCAATTTGCTAGAGCAAGCTATCAACACAAACAAACAGCAAGACCCAATGATTTCAACTGTGATAAGAGAAACAAAGCTTTCTTCCAGAAACTACATAAACACAGAACAATGGGAATGAGGACACCCTGAAGAAAAGATGCAGATAAACACCAAAGTTTCTGACCTATTCATTGAATGTACTTTTACTGATTTTTATAGATGGGTCTCTCAGGAGCAATCACATTGACAGACAGCACACCCAGGTGAGAATGGAAGAAAATATCTGCTATTAGAGCAATAAGACAAAGAGCTGGCAGGAAAAAACTTGATCTTACACATTACTTTTCCAGGTCAGAATTCTACTGAAGTCAAAACATTTAAGTATGAATTTTAATATCCCTATAATACATATCTACAACAAAAATCACCGGCATAAGGGAATATGGCCACATGAAAGAGCACTGTAATCGCAAACCAAGGATCACAGACTCTTGAGATTTGTGACTGAAAGCTGAATAAAACACCTACAAAACCCCCAAACCAAACAACTGCACCCTTGCCGCTTTTCCTTTGTCTTTAATGATCAGACACAGAGAGGACAAATTATAAGTTATTGATGTGGATGTTATGAAGCTTTATTCCTCATTGATGATTGTCAGCAAAGTAATATAAAAAACTCCCACTAAGCAGGAATGCAAAACTACAGCCATTTGAAGTAATTTGTGACTTTCAACTATCTAGACTATTGTAAAATTAAAAGGGAGAGAAGTAGTTGAAGAAGCCATAAGGATACTTAAAAAGTGCTGTTCCATTACAATAATTTTTGTTTGTTTACTTTATTAATAGATGAGGAGTTATGGAAAACTAACATACATTATAATTGTCCTGGTTTTGGCTGGGGTAGAGTTAATTTTCTTCCTAGTAGCTGGTATAGTGCTGTGTTTTGGATTTAGTATGAGAAGAATGTTGATAACACACTGACGTTTTAGTTGTTGCTAAGTAGTGTTTACAGTAGTGAAGGACTTTTCAGCTTCCCATGCTCTGCCAAGTACACAGAAAGTTGGGAGGGAGCATAGATGGGACAGCTAACCCAACTGGCCAATGGGGTATTCCATACCATATGATGCCATACTCAGTACATAAGCTAGGAGGCGTGGTCCAGGAAGCAGCGATCACTGCTCAGGAACTGGCTGGGCATCGGTCTGTGGGTGGTGAGCAATTGCATCGTGCATCACTTGTTTTGTATATTATTTTGTTATTATTATTATTACTATTACTACTACTACTACTATTATTTTACTTTATTTTATTTCAATTATTAAACTGTCTTTATCTCAACCAATGAGTTTTCTCAGTTTTACCCTCCCGATTCTCACCTTCATCCCACTGGAGGTGGGGGAGTAAGCGAGTGGCTGTGTGGTATTTAGTTGCTGGCTATGGTTATAGTGCGACAATAATACAACTGGTAGGCTAATTATAGCAAGAATGCACTTTTTATTGACATCATTTCTACTTTCCATACTGTGTCAGGTCATATAGTAGAAAGGCACAAACATTCATAGACAGGCACAACTGCAGTTTATTTCCCCTTCAAATCAGTTTAATCATGACTGTTATCACAACACATCTGAGTAATTTACTAATGGAAGGGAGAGCAGTGAGATAATGTGAATATTATAGATGTCATCATTACAATTCTTTAAGTGAATGAGATAATATATTTTCCTTTTAGGGTTAAACACAATTTATTAGTTTCTTAATTAATATTGTTTTGGTCTTCATTGTTTAATAGCTGACATTGCATAAACTGTTGCTTACTTCTAGAGATCATAGAATCATAGAATCACTAAGGTTGGAAAAGACCTCTAAGATCATCCAGTCCAACCATCAACTCAACACCACCATGCCCACTAAACCATGTCCCTAAGCACCTCATCTACACGTCTTTTAAATACTTCCAGGGATGGGGACTCNCTTTGCCCTTCAGGACTGTCTCCCAAGGGACCCTCTCAACCAGTGTCCTGAGCAGGCCAAAGTCTGCCCTTCACAAGTCCATGGTAGCAGTTTTGCTGAACCCCCTCCTTACTTCACCAAGAAGTGAGAATTCTATCATTTCATGTTCGCTAAGCCCAAGCCGGCCTCCGACCACCGTATCTCCCACCAGTCCTTCTCTGTTTGTGAACAGCAGGTCAAGTGAGGCCCTTCCCCTGGTAGGCTCAATTACCAGCTGTGTCAGAAAGTTACCTTCCATGCACTCTACGAAACTCCTCGACTGTTTCTTCTCTGCCATGTGTTATTTCCAGCAGATGTCTGGAAAGTTGAAGTCCCCCATGAGAACACGGGTTAGTGATTGTGAGACTTCTGCGAGCCTCTGGTAGAATATTTCATCTGCCTCCTCATCCTGGTTGGGTGGTCTATAACAGCCTCCCCGCAGGATATCTGCCTTATTGACCTTCGCCCTCATCCTTACCCACAAGCACTCGACCTCATCATCACTATCATTGATTTTTAGACAGTCAAAGCACTCCCTAACACTACAGGGCTACCCCATCGCCTGTCCTTCCTCACTTAAAATAATCCTCATTGCTTCTCTGTAATAAAAGCAGCATCCTGAGTTATCATCATATATTTTGAGATATACAACCAAGAATAATTTCAGTAGTACAATGTGTTAGGACACCACATATATTTTAGATTTTAGATAATAATTTCTAAACCACTTTGTTTAGAAATACTACTGGGTCTACAGTTATTATTCAAGCAATTAGTATGCAATATGCAAAGTGAATAAGAGGAGAGACAGGCCATAAAATTGTTGAAGTTTCTTGAAGAAGATAAAAAATCAGAAATATTTGTTACATTTTTCTTATTTCCTTATATTATTGCCCATTTTGGAAAGCTGTTTGAGCCATGAAATAATGACTTAAAATTTTGAAGTGGCACCACTATAAATCTGAAGTTATTGCTGCAATGGATTTTAATGTTTAACTTAGTAGGTTAAGTCTTGTAATGGAGAAAAAGCTAGGAAAACCATTAAAATGTGAGGAGAAAAAGAACAACATATTAAATACTAAGGCCACTGGCATGCCAAAAAAAGTTTGTGTTGGATCACAGTATTCTTCTTTAAAGCTGGAGTGAGAGAGTCGGCTTATAGCATTGGAAGTGTAAAATTAAACAGTATACTGCTCAAAGTGGCATTTATCGTGGTTTAACCTGGCAGGCAGCCAAATACCACGTAGCCGCTCACTCACTCCCCTCAATCCCCCAGTGGGACGGGGAGAGG